>CAWUDS030004905.1:0-68853 GCA_963859935.3 Lathyrus sativus | reverse complement strand
ACTTAGCTGACTTCCAAATGATCGGTCCCCAGAGTCGACAATCCTCACGTCTGGACTCCCCTCAGATCCTCAGGACCGGAAAGGAGCACCTCTGCGAGAACCTCGTCTGAGCGTAGATTTCGTAGGGAACTGTGCCTGCTCAGCAGACAGGTTCGTCTACTACTCTCCACAACTATATCTAGGTGCATACTCAAGCCCAGGTCCGGCTTCTCACTCACAGTAACCTCCCTTGCCCACAGCAATAATCACAATAATATAATGCTGGAAAGTAAATGCGGAAAGGTAAAGGTACGGAAAAGTAAAGTGCGGAAAAGGTAAAACACATATGCACAACACCCCAACAAATAAACACCCAAGCGCTAGGATTGACTCGCGTAGGGGATGGGAAACGGTCCCAACATAAGGGATGGGAAAAGTCCCTAGATGCTATAAATCCCCAGCAGAGTCGCCAGCTGTCGCTACTGCAAAAATTGGCACCGGCTTGACAGGAGAGTCGCCACCGTGCATTATTTATCCCTCAGAGCGGGAAAGGAAACACTCGAAGTAAACCTCGCAAAGACGGGAAAAGGTATGGTCATCGCAACCAAAACCTGGATTCGGGAGTCGGTTACGCAAGGGGAAGGTATTAGCACCCCTCACGTCCATCGTACTCGATGGGATCCACGCTTGGTGTTTATAAGGAAAAGGGTGTGTTTATCTATCTACGCTAATGGTCAGTCTGAAAGAAAAAGAAAAGGACAGGACTCGACAGAACATACGGTGTTCTGGGCCTACGTACTCCCTCGTGCAATGGGAAAGTCAGAGTCAACGTAGTTCGACTACCTACGTCTAAACGGGGAAAAGGTTTCTCGCCAGGACATCGCGTCCTGTGCCTACGTACTTCCACACAGCATGGAAGATCAGAGCAAACTTAGTTCGACTAACTACGGCTAAACGGGGCACTCTCACACAGCAGTGAGAAGATAACTGGTCTCAAAGGTTCGGGAAATTACAACTACGATTTGGTCTCAAATGCCCTCGGGCAAGAGAAAGGGGAAACAATTAGTCGTCAGCGGGAAAGTCTCGATTGCACAGCCGCGAGAGAACAAAAGATTAGTTGTTAGTGTGCTCGCTAGGATATCGCATCCTATGCCTACATATCCTCGTCTGGCACGAGGAATCAGAGCAGCTGTGAGTTCAGCTAACTACGACACAAGCTACTCAAAAGCTCCTACTGAAAGGAAAGGGAAAAGACATCCTAAAACTATAGCTGAAAAAGGGGAATCTACCTAATGTTATCATGCCTGGTTGACCATCCTAATGTCTATCATAACGACTCCGCAGCAGAGAAGTCAGAGCTCCTAAGGGATCATGGCAATAGGACTAAACAGCAAACAGGAAATACTGCAAAGTAAAGAAATACTGAAAATATGCATGAATGCAACAACTAAACAAACAAGGCGCAAAGGCCGCAAACCACAAAGGTAAGGGAGCTCAGCTCTACCAAATACCAACAAGCAATGCCACTCAATAACAAACAAGCAGAAGGAGGACCACCTCAACTTCTCATGCACACAAAGTCTATTTCTAAGATGCACCTACCTCAGAACTATCTAGATGAATTCCTAAGTCTAATGCAACACAACACCATACAAGTCAAACAACACAAAGAGAAGGCTAGCTAACCTGATAAACCTCTATCCAAAGCTTAAACAAAAACCCTGAGCAATATCCCTTAACAACCCTGAAACAAATTCCTAATCTATCTCTAAACAAAACCTTATGCAACACCTTAAGCAAAACTCTAAGAAAAACTCTAATCAAAACCCTAAGCAAGAGGAATCAATCCCAGTCTCCAAGCTTCAGAACAAGCTTACCAAAGAAAGGGAGCTAAGCAGACAAACTCATAGTGCCTTCCTCAGGAAAGTACCAGGAGGTTACTACTCAGGAGTCATATCCTATGCGGCTCGACAACTGTGATAAGTTTACATTCCTCCTCAGGAGAAACTAAACTCACATGAAGGCTCCGGCATCATTGGATATTTAAGAAAGCCTATATGCACTAAGGGAACTAAGTGAACAGACCCATAGGACCTTCCTCAGGAAAGTACTAGGAGACTGACACTTAGGAATCGTATCCTATGTGGCTCGACAACTGTGATCAGTTTACATTCCTCCTCAGGAGAAATTAAACTCACAAGTTGGCTCCAACATCATTGGATACTTAAGAAATCCTAGATGAACTAGAGGAACTAAGTGAGCAGACCCATAGGACCTTCCTCAGGAAAGTACTAGGAGGCTTCCACTTAGGAATCGTATCCCATGTGGCTCAACAACTGTGATCAGTTTACATTCCTCCTCAGGAGAAATTAAACTCACATGAAGGCTCCAACATCATTGGATACTTAAGAAATAGGTGAGAAGAAAGAATGAAAGTCATTCATAGTGCCTTCCTCAGGAAAGTACCATAAACTCCCTTCAAACTTCAGGATCTCGAACCTCACAAACAGAGAACAAGCTCCTAGACTAGGCCTCAATCCAATGCATCCTTGCAAGCTCCAACAGGACTTCATCCAGCCCCCATCTTCAAGAAGAAACCACAGATCCTCAAACCACAAAAACTATCTCTGAAGTTCAACCACAGTTGAACTTCAAAGTCTGAAGCCATCAAGACTTCTCCTATCCTCAAGCTCAGACAAAGAATAACAGAATACCCTACAAAAATCTATCAAAAATCTAATGGGAACCTACATTAGTCTAGTACAACATACTAAAAAATCAGAACAAAATTCATTACCAGATGAAAGAACCAAAATCAACAAGGCAGACGTGCCACAAACCAATTATTCAATATCAATAACAACGCAAAAAATGCAATTAAAATGAAAATGCATGATTAAGCTAATGTTCTTGTACTGTAAAATTCTACATTGAATTACGAGTCTACAGAAAAAAGAATGGAATTATTTGATCGAATTTACTATTTTTTATGAATTTTCTAATAATATGCATGCACTAAAAAATATTAAAAAGGTCATTTAAATGGAAAATATACCAAAAATAGTAAACAAAAATAAAATGGCATTTTTATTTTTTTTTTAATTTTCTAGACATTTTCACGAAGTGGTAGAAAAAACAAGGAATTAAAAATCAATTATTTTCATTTTTCTATGAATTTTACAAGATGCAAAGAAATATTGAAAGAAATTAAAACACAAAATTGAAATAAAAGAGGAGGGGGTGCTAAAAGCAATTGTTTTCAAGTTCTAACTCTGGATGGGCCCTGATCCTGGGGGTGCGAAGAGCAAATGGGCGCAGGGCCCAATGTTACAATCTCACTGAAAAATGAATAAAAAGAAAAAAAAAACGCGTGGGGGGTGCAGTCAGCAGTTTTTTTCCAGTTCATTCTTCATTGGGCTTACGTTATGGGGGGTGCGAATAGCAGTGGGCATAAGGCCCAGCCCAATCATTCTATCTCCTCTCTCACAAGGGGGGGGGGGTGAACGAGTGAACGGGGAGTGACACTTCAGCAAAACACAATTGGGCCTTGAACCCAGCCCAAACCCTAACCAGAAACCCTAACAACAAAACCATACTTCCCTTCAAACTCTCTGATCACTGTTCACCGTCTAACCTAGCCGTCTTCGTCTTCCTCACCCTCTCTGCATTCTATTTCCAGAAAAAAAAACCCAGACAACCTTCACTCAGCTCAAACTCTACAAATCAACCCTAACATCTTGCTTCTCAAAACAAGAAACCCTATACTAGTGCATGGACAGTAATGGAGATTATGAGAAAGGAACGAACCTGAGACGATGAAGTTCTGGGATCCCTTGAAGGCTCAGCGAAGGTCGCCGAGAGAGAAGAAGATCTTGGCGTTTTCTTGACTACTGAATGGGCTCGCGGAGGTCTTGAAGGGAACGTTGACGCTTGCTCGAAGATTTCTGGGCAAACAGTGAAGAACTCAATGAGTTCTATGAAGATCTGGGAAGAAAACTTCAAGAACTGATGAAGACGATGATTCCGAAGCTGATAGATCTTGAAGGTCCTTTGAGTTGCTTGGATATTCTGAGGAAGATCTTCAGAAGATCTTTGAATATCTTGATGAGGGAGGACGAACCATGAGGATCATCTTCGAAGGTTGTTGACGTTCGTTGGTTGATGGAGGTTTCTGGAAATTCCAGATGAACGATGAATGTTTGATGATGTTCTGGAAAACTTCTTGAAGAACGATGAAGCCTTGCTGATTTTCTGGAAAAACTTCTTGAAGAACGAAGGGGGTTTGAATGTTCTGGAGAATTGGTTGAAGCTTCCGGCGGTGGTTGGATTTTCCGGCGAAGTGAAGATGAATGGGGACGGAGGAGGAAGATGAAGAAGGGAATGTTTCTGGGAATTTCTGGGTGGAAAACTAGCTCCGGCGAGCTGTTGTGGTGGCCAAAAGACGTTAGGGTGGCCGGCGGTGAGAGCTCACCGGATTTGCATGCCGGCCGGTGGGTTCTCAGGTGAAGGTTGAGGGCGTGACAAGTGTCTCAGTGGAGGTTGGGTGTGAGACGTGTGGCGAACGCGTGTCAGTGAGAGAGAGTGCTGAGTGGGTGATCTGGCCTCTGCAGGGTGCGTAACGTGGGTCCCCTTTATAGTGACAAGTGTCACTTTTTTTGGACAAAACGGACAAAAATACTGATGGACCTGCAGGGACCTGATTGGGCTTCAAAAACTGCTTTCTGGGCCCACGAAAAACTGGACAAAAAACCCTAAAAAACTGAAAAACTGATTAATAAAAAATATTAAATCTAATTAACCTAATTAAGACTAATCCTAATTAACTAGACTAATCCAAGAATTAAACTATCTTAATCCTAATTAGACCTAAACATGATTAAAATCCTAATTAACCTGATTAAACCTAAAAACAGAATTAACACCTAATTAAACTAATTACCCTAATTAAATCTAAAAAAATGATTAAAAATCTAATTACCTCTATTAAAGTTCTATTTAACTCCTATTCTATAAAATGCCTATTAAAATTCTACACTATTATTTATAATATCTATTTAAAAGGAAAACTATATTAAAACATACCCTATTTATTTCTATTTAAAACTATTAAAAATTCCTATTAACATAAAAGAAAAATCTATATTCCTCTTTTTATTTATTATTCTAAAAACAATTAAAACTATTTAAAATCTTTTATATTCTAAAAATGATTAAAAAACTATTAAATCTATTTAAAATTCTAAAAAGAGGTCTAAGCTATTTAAAATTCTAAAAAATCTATTTAATCCTAAAAAAAATCCTAAAGTCTATTTAAAAAAACCACAAAAGTCTATTAAAACCCTAAAATATGCAGACAAATGAAAATGACCACCATAAAAGAGCGCACGAGACCAGATCGAATCGAACAGAGAACCCCGGGCATCAGAATATCCCAAAATCACTACGCAAGCTGAAAATCACCGAGGAGCGCACAATTTCCCGAGAATAAAACCCTGATGATCTGGACTGGATCTGCCATAGCTAGTAAATGAAACCCATGTCGTAACTCTGATATCCTCTGTCTGTGCACAAATATCATGCGTCTGATTGCGAATATGAATTTAAACCACGAGTCAGATAGGAGAATCGGTTGGTCAAATTTTAGGGTGCAACAGTTTGGATGTGTAGATTGAAAATATCAATTTCCAACTTTGGTTCATTTAACTTATACCCTTATTTTAGGTCATTTTTGCAACTTTGAGCTACAAGCACTTCCAACATCTCATGACCTCCTTACTAACCTTAAAACATCATTTTGAACAAGTTTGATGTTGAACATTTTTCCATTTGAAGCTTGGAAATAGGAGTTATGGCCTTATGCTTGAAATGACCTGTAATCTCCAAATGACCAAAATGCCCTTGACTTGTCAAAGCCATAACTTGAGTTCTACAAACCCTATCAAGGACTTATAGTACTCTCTAGAAATCTAAGAGGATAAGGAACAACATTCATGTTGACCAAGAGTTCATAGGAATCATCCTTCTATGGCAAAAGTTTGATGCAAGTTGGGTAACTTTCAAGCCCCCAGATCCACATACCTCAGATGACCTGTAACTTGTCAAAGTCATAACTTGAGTTCTACAATTCCTATAAAGGACTTCTAGTACTCAAATTAAAGCTAAGATCAAGCTCTACAACATTTATGTTGGGGGTAAGATGAGATGACAATCACATCTTGAGCTAAACTGCCTTGAAGATAGGGATTAAACTAGGGGATTTTACACTGTCAAGCCTTAGAAACCCTAGCTTGAAACTTCTCAAACTCTTCAATAATGATGAGTTGAACTTGGAATCATACTTATAACATCTCAATTCATCAATCCATGATCACATGGCTCTTGGATTAGGTCTCAACCTTGCCCAAATCATCAGTTGACCTAGGGTTGACCCAGTCAAACCCTAATTACACCAATCATGGCTGAGGTTGCTTATCCTTGCACAATGACTTGTCTAGGCCTCAAAGTGATATTCAACACTTCTCATGAGATCTCTCAAGACCTCAAGTCCTTCTTCATGGCTTCAGAATCATCTGAGGTCTTCCCACAACTCTCAAGTTAGGAGACACACCCTTTTGGTTTCAACCACTCTCTCGGAGGATCTTTTGACTTCTCTGACAAGGATATCAACCCTTGGACACTTGAATAACCTTCTTGGTTAGCTTCATAGTCTTGTATAGTCCTTTATTGGTAATCATACCTCTTGATCTCCTGCACACATGTCAATGAAATGCAAATGATAATGCTAATGTGAATGAAATGAAACACAAGCTAGGTAAAGAAGAGTTGGGCAAATTTTGGGGTGCAACAGCTGCCCCTATTCAAACGGCTTGAACCTGACTGGGTGAGCAGCGAACGGCTCTCAACGAATCAAGGTGCGAGACGGTTGAATACCAACAAACCCAGAAATTTGCCAACTACACAAGTACACGGTACTCTGATTGGAACAAATATTCGAAAACTGAAATATTAGCTGCACGGCGACTGGCTGGGGAATCGGTCACACGGTAACCGGTGATACATGGTCGATCATACCGTCAGGCATCAGGATTACTCGGGACTTATCAGATCAATAATCAAGTTAATCATGCCGTCGGGCATTCAAAGAAATCTTTGGGCATCAGCCGGACTTCATCAGTAAGTCGGGAATAGAATTCTCGGTCAATCACGAACCGATTGGGGACATCCAAACTTCTGCCATCAGGCACTCTGCATCAGCTGAGAGAACTGCTTCGTCAATGCGGTTGTACTTCAATCATCAAGTCTTCAAGGGAAGTTTCAGCTTCGCTATTCAGAAACCTGCAGGGGATGATGCATCTCCGCTGGGGATTCCAGAGAACTATCAAGTCACTCCGCTTCGGGGTCCAGGAATCATTCAGGGTGAATCATCTCTGCTGAGGACTTCAAGAATCATCTTAAACAAATAACTTCGTGGGGACTTCAAGAATCATCCTGAACCAATAACTCTGCTGGAGATTTCAGGAATCATCCTGAGCAAACACTCTGCCGGGGACTCTAAGCATCAACTTGAGCGACCCTCTCTGGCGACTTCGCTGGGGATTTTAAGAATCATCTTAAACAAACGCCTTCGCTGGAGAATTCAAGAATCGTCCTGGGCAAACGACTTTGCTGGGGAATTCAAGAATCATCTTTATCAGACCGTTCTGCTGGGGGAATCCAAGAATCATCTCGAGCCAGCGGCTTCGCGGAGGAACACCTGCAAAACAAGAACAGTAACGACCTAGCTCATGCTTCCTATGCATATGCTTTTACCACGAAGCAATGCTCCACACGGTGGAAATGCTACGCGTTTATGATAAATGCTATGCAATCATGCAAAATGTTGCGATTCCGTCAGCAAAATAAATGCTGAAGGGAGAATCCTCCTGTCAAGGAGAAAGAACCACTCTGGTGGGGGAATGAATCATCCTGCCACAGAGAAAGAACCTGGATCTGCTGCGGAAAGCGATGTCAATCGCAGAAACAGACTGCATGGCATTCGCAGCAAAACTTTCCTGGAGGTAACGACTCCGGCGGGGACATACAACATCAGCTATTCAACCCTCTACTGGGGTAAACTAATCATGGCCCGAGCGGCTTCCAAGGACTCGGCTCTCTTGGGGTTTTGCATACTCGGCTGAGGAAGAAGGAATCATCCTGCTTGCTAGGGAGAGTACGATTCTATGGGGAATCTTGATTCCGCTGGAGACTTCATTCTTGGACTATCGAGTGCTGCACACTTCAGTGTATGACTCAGCTGGGGAGATGCCGTTCCTTCAGGATACATCTGACTGGGGAGAGAATATTCTCTGCCTGGGGAATCATATCAATGCTTGACGATCTCCGGTTCAGACTCTGCAGGGAGAGACTGCTGAAGTTTGCTGGAGAAGGAGGAATCATCCTGCTTGGAGACGCATGCGGCGCATTGCCTGGAATATGCTACTTGCAACAACACAAACAAACAGACAAGATACCCTTCTCAAAGGGACCTATCAAGGTTATCATCTTGTGACAATGTTCGAGTAATTCATTGTTTCAATAATCAGTGGCCTAGGCCCGTAAGTTTATGTATGCATATTTTATCAAAAACATTGGCGTTCTTTTTCGCAAACAAAACAGATAAATGCTAAACAGACAAACAGAATTGCTGAATAGTATACATTTTATTGATAACGAACCCCTGAATGGGTAAAAATGTTTTACAGCAGGTGCAAGCTCCTGGAATGAGGAAGCCGCGCAAAAATAAAACATAAATATACATCAGTATATACACAAATGTCGGCAATGAGGCGTAGACGAACACCATGAGTTGATCCCTCTATGACCCACTCGACTTCGATACTTCTCCGACGCTTCAGCTTCAGAAGAGATTGATTCAGATAAACGGCCCTCAGGTCTTCCAAACCACTAAACAATGAAAGTCCACACGCGGAACGCAGTCATTTGCTTTTTCAAATCCCTAACTTTTGCCTGAATCGCCCTTCTGGGTTTTCGATTCACCGAGATACCCTTTTTTGCCAAAGTCGCCCTTCCGGGTTTTCGACTTTGCGGGTTTACATTTTTTCAATTTATATCCCTAATTTTTGCCCGAACCTTTTTCCTTTTTTATGGTTCGCCAGGATGCCCCCATTTTTTCCTGGATATTCTTTTTCTTTCCATCGGGTCGTTTTTAAGCAAAGTATTTTTTAACTGCGTCCACGTTCACCGGGGATGCAAAATCTTCACCATCCATCGTGGATAACAACAAAGCTCCTCCCGAAAAGACCTTGCTGACGACGTACGGACCTTTGTAATTGGGAGTCCACTTGCCCCGGTGATCGGAGTGTGGAGGAAGAATCTTCTTCAAGACGAGATCACCCGTCTGAAAGCTTCTAGGACGCATCTTCCTATCATAAGCTTTCTTCATTCGGCTTTGGTACAGACGACCATATGCAATCGATGCTAACCTCTTCTCGTCCATCAGGCTGAGTTGGTTTAGTCGGTTCTTAATCCATTCTGTCTCGTCGAGTTTCATGTCAACCAAAACTCGCAAAGAAGGGATCTCCACTTCTAACGGTAGGACAGCTTCCATACCGTACACCAAGGAGAAAGGAGTTGCCCCGGTTGACGTACGTACCGTCGTACGATAACCGTGCAGTGCAAATGGCAGCATCTCGTGCCAATCTTTGTAGGTCACAACCATCTTCTGAACAATCTTCTTTATGTTCTTATTGGCCGCTTCAACGGCGCCGTTCATCTTCGGCCGGTAAGGAGATGAGTTGTGGTGTTCAATCTTGAAACTCTGGCACAGCTCCTTCATCATCTTGTTATTCAAATTCGACCCATTATCCGTAATGATCCGCTCGGGAATTCCGTAACGACAGATGATATCCCTCTTTATGAATTTAGCCACCACCTGCTTGGTCACATTAGCATATGGGGCTGCCTCCACCCACTTGGTGAAGTAGTCGATAGCTACTAGAATGAAGCGATGACCGTTAGATGCAGTGGGCTCGATCTTGCCTATCATGTCGATGCCCCACATGGAGAACGGCCACGGGGAGGACATGACATTCAAAGGGCACGGCGGCACATGAACTTTATCAGCATAAATCTGGCATTTATGACATCTCTTCGCGAATTTAAAGCAATCCGATTCCATCGTCAGCCAGTAATATCCTGCTCTCAGGATCTTTCTTGTCATGGCATGCCCGCCGGCATGCGTACCAAATGTGCCTTCATGGACTCCTTCCATGAGCATACTCGCTTCTTTCTCATCTACACATCTGAGTAGCACGAGATCGTGGTTTCTTTTATACAAAACTCCATCAGGATTGAGATAAAAATTTCCAGACAGCCTCCTCAGAGTCTTCTTATCCTGGGTTGACGCTCCCGCAGGATACTCCTTAGTCATAAGGAAGGTCTGGATGTCATGGAACCATGGCTTGCCGTCGGAGGCTTCCTCGATCTCAAAGATAAATGCAGGTCTATCAAGACGAGAAAGGACAATTCTTGGAGCTTCATTCCAAAAATTGACTTTATACATCGAAGCCAACGTGGCTAAGGCATCAGCCATCTGATTCTCGGCCCTGGGCACATGATGGAGTTCTACTCGATCAAAGAACGGAAGCAGCCTTCTGGCATAGTTCATGTACGGCACCAAATTCGATTGACGAGTCTACCACTCCCCTTTAATCTGGTTGATCACAAGCGCCGAGTCACCATATACATCTAGGTTCTTGATTCTCAAATCAATTGCTTCTTCTAGACCCATAATGCATGCTTCATACTCCGCTTCATTATTGGTGACTGGAAACGTTAGTCTCGCAGTGAACGGGATGTGGGATCCGTGGGGAGTTGTGATGATTGCCCCAATGCCACTTCCGTAAGAATTAACCGCCCCGTCAAATATCAATTTCCACTGGGACTTCCTGTCTGGACCCTCGTCGGGCAACGGTTCATCGCAATCCTTCGCTTTAAGAAACATGATATCCTCATCAGGGAATTCAAATTTCATCGGCTGGTAATCCTTGATCGACTGTTCGGCAAGGTATTCAGACAATACGCTTCCCTTGATGGCCTTCTGGGAAACGTACTGAATGTCATATTCCGTCAACACCATTTGCCATCTGGCAATCCTGCCCGAAAGCGCTTGCTTCTCGAAGACGTACTTGATCGGATCCATCTTCGAAATTAGCATGGTGGTGTGGTTGAGCATGTACTGTCGTAAACGTTTGGCAGCCCAGGCTAGTGCACAACACGTCTTCTCCAGCATCGAGTAACGAGATTCACAGTCCATGAACTTTTTACTCAAGTAGTAAATGGCATGCTCCTTTCTGCCCGTCTCGTCGTGCTGACCGAGAACACACCCCATACTATTCTCAAGAACTGTCAAGTACATGATTAATGGCCGTCCGGCCACTGAGGGTATCAAGATTGGAGGTTCCTGTAGATACTGTTTTATCTTATCAAATGCCTTCTGGCAATCCTCGTTCCAGATAATCGCCTGAGAAATAAACCTTGCAATGTAGTTTATTCTGCCCAGGAAACTACGAACTTATTTTTCTGTTTTTGGCGCTGGCATTTCTTGTATCGCTTTTATTTTCGCAGGATCAACCTCGATGCCTCTTTCGCTCACGATAAACCCCAGTAACTTTCCGGACGGTACTCCGAAAGTACACTTGTTAGGATTCAGCCTCAACCTGAACTTCCTAAGCCTCTCAAAAAGCTTCAGCAAATTGACCAGATGTCCCTCCTCCGTTTGGGACTTCGCAATCATGTCATCAACATAGACTTCAATCTCATGATGAATCATGTCATGAAACAAAGTTACCATTGCTCGTTGGTAAGTGGCCCATGCGTTCTTCAGACCGAAAGGCATTACCTTGTAGCAAAATGTTCCCCAAGGAGTGATAAACGTCGTTTTCTCCATGTCCTCCAGTGCCATTTTAATCTGATTGTAACCGAAGAAGCCATCCATGAACGAAAACACGGAGAACTGAGCTGTATTGTCGACCAACACGTCAATATGAGGGAGCGGGAAATCATCTTTAGGGCTCGCCCTATTCAAATCCCGATAATCGACGCACATTCGTACCTTACCGTCCTTCTTCGATACAGGCACTATGTTGGTGACCCACGGAGGGTAAGTGGTGACCGCTAAGAAGCCAGCATCAAGCTGTTTCTGCACTTCTTCTTTGATCTTGACGGCCATATCTGGTCGCGTCCTCCTAATCTTCTTCTTAACGGGAGGACAATCTTCTCGCAGCGGCAAGTGGTGGACCACAATGTTTGTATCAAGTCCGGGCATATCTTCGTATGACCAAGCAAAGACGTCACTATACTCTCTTAGCATCTCGACCAATCTCTGCTTGACATCACTCTGCAATACAGCCCCTATCCTGACATTCCTGACAAGTTCTTCAGAACCCAAATTCACAATCTCGATTTCCTCCTCGTGAGGCAGAATAACTTTCTCTTCTTGTTTCAACAAGCGGGCCAACTCTTCAGGAAGGTCTTCGTCTTCATCAATCTCTTCTTCGGCTTGATAGATCGGGCAATCAAAGTCGAAGTGAGTCGTAGAAGGTCCAGAGTCGATGTCATCTGTTATGTGGATCCTGCAATAACAAGGGTTAAGCTTAAAACAAGGATATGCAGGTTAGCACAAACCTCATTGCCATTTTATTGTTTTTCAAAACAAATATAAAACAGGAATAACAGAGATCGCAATATTTGAATACGAAGAAAAACGCCTTTTGATTTATTGATAAAATGCATGTACATAATCAAACAAGGCCCTGACAATAAAACCACTATGCCCCGGGTAGGACATAGGGTTGTACAATTATTGGAAAAAGTAAATCATTACTCTTCGCTTGTCATCTGGATGATATCCTTGATGGACCAGTTGTTGAGGCTCTCGCCTGGCTTGCTTGGCTTGATCCAAGAGTCCAAGTCATAGTCGCTATCTCCGCTGTCTTCAGACACTGCGTTGACGCTTTCAAATATCACCCCGCCACTGGTAAACTGGATCGGCCCTTTACCTCGCGACGCACTGCTAGAAGAGGAGGCTTCAGCCGCAGGAGAATATTCCAACCCAAACTTATCTTGCTTGTTAGGTATCTCCAAAATTCACCCCCAGCCTGGGATAGACCCGGCCTGGACAACGGCCCGGGCTTCTTTGAAGGAGGAGAGAGTCATCTCTGGCTTTTCAGTGACTACAGGAGCTACGTCCTTGACTTTAACAGCTTCGAACGCTTGGCATAGAGTTTTGTGGATTTCCCCATCCATCTCAACATACTTGAAGGACGACAAATGGCTCACCATTATGTCTTCCTCACCACAAACAGTTACGATGCTACCTCCGACAACATACTTGAGCTTCTGGTGCAACGTGGAGGTCACGGCACCCGCCGAATGGATCCATGGCCGGCCCAAGAGACAGCTATAGGCAGGCATGATGTCCATAATGTAAAAGACTGCGTTGAATGTTTCCGGCCCGACTTGGATTGGCAACGTCACCTCCCCGAAAACATGGCATTTGGTTCCATCGAACGCCTTCATGACCAGATCACTGGGTGTGCAGATCACTCCGCGAGTATCTAACTTCATTAATGCCTTCTTCGGAAGAACATTGAGTGACGACCCTGTGTCCACCATCACGTGCGACATAATCGTTCCCCTACACTCTATCGAGATGTGCAGGGCGCTATTGTGGTTCCTCCCCTTCGGCGTCAGCTCTAGGTCAGTGAACCCTAACCCATTTCCAGCATTCACGTGGGCTACGACCTCTTCTAGCTGGTTTATTGATATTTCCTGCAGTACATATGTGGCGTTCAACACCTTCAGCAGCGCGTTGCGGTGTGCTTCAGAACACAGCAACAAATTCAGGATGGAAATCTTCGAGGGTGTCTGATGGAGATGATCCATAATCTTGTAGTCACTCTTTTTAATCAACCTCATAAATTCCTCAGCGTCTTTAACAAGTAAGTCTTTTTCTACCCCGCGAGGGGTCTCTTCAACGAATTTACTCTTACCTTTATCAGTTGCATCAGCTCTGTCCGTTTTGTCTGCCACGACCTCTGGTGGTGCAAATACTCTCCCGCTGCGAGTAATTCCACTAACGCCCGCTAGGTTCTCCACAGACGACCCAAACGGTTCCAGTTCTAAATTCTGTCCGTTGCAGTAGACTTCAGCCCCATAATGCCATGGGACAGCATTAGTGCTTTCGAACGGTATTGGCCCAGCTTTGGTGATGGTAATCGTGGGCGGTCTGGGTGCGGAAATAGTTATCGTCTGGCGAGGGATGGTGATGGTGGCGACCTCATCATCTTGCTTCAGCATTACCTCTCCCGTTCCGCTTTCGGCCCTCTGGCTAAACTGTAGGATCCCTTTAGTCATCAGAATTTGAATTCCCTCTAGCAACTGCTCACATCCATCAGGACTAGTCGCACAACCCATACACAGCTCTCCGCAACCTGGGAAGAAACCCCTTTTCATCAGCTTAGCCTTAACGAAGCTAAGCGGTGTCTTTAGATCTCTGACGTCAGTCAACAAATCCAAACTCTCGTCTTCAATAATGGCATTTACTCCACCTCCCCTATGATTCGGCATAGGGTTCTTCGTGACGTTTGGCACATTATTTGAGAAGTTGATGATCTTAGCGTCCACCATATCCTGCACCTTGTGCTTGAAGGCTTTGCAATTCTCTATGGTGTGGCCTGGTGCCCCTGAGTGAAACTCACAAGTTGCATTCGCGTCATAACCTGGCGGAGGTGCCCCTGTCAAGGGAGCCAAAGTTCTCTTCTGGATCAACTGTAGCTGGAGCAGAGCCTGCAATAGTTGAGCGTAGGACATGGGCGGTGTCTCGAGGTGACGGCTCGACAGAGGTGCCCTTGTTGATTCGGTTGCTGCTGCTGCTGCTGCTGTGGCTGTTGAACTGCCAGGATAGTTATGCTGGCCACCTGTTGGTGAGGGCCTTTACCCTTCCTTCGAGCGTTGGTCACGACGCTCGCTTCTCCTTCCCGTCTTTTGCCACCATAAGGTTTCTTGCCTCCTCCAGCTGAGGACGAATCACCTTGAATTTTCCCCAGTTTGATCCCATTTTCGATGTGCTCACCCGTGATAATGAGATCTGAGAAGGTTCCGGACATACCGCTGACCAATTTCTCATAATAAACCCCTGGGAGGGTGGCCACAAACATCTGCACAAGCTCACGTTCAACCATTGGCGGCTGAACCCTGGCTGCCAATTCACGCCACCGCTGGGCGTATTCCTTGAACCCTTCATTGTTCCTTTGCGACAGATTATGCAGTTGGACTCGGTTCGGAGCCAAGTCACTATTATATTGGTAGTGGTGCACAAATGCTTCAGCAAGTTCCTTCCACGTGCGCACACTGGTAGGTTCCAGACTCATATACCATTCCAGGGAGGGCCCGGACAGACTGTCCTGAAAGAAGTGCATCAACAACTTCTCGTCCTCAGAATGAGCGGACATTTTCCGGTAGTATGATCTCATATGGACGCGAGGGCAAGTGGTGCCCTTGTACTTTTCAAAGTCAGGTACCTTGAACTTGGGAGGCACCTTGAAATCAGCGATCAGTCCCAACTTGGACATATCAACACCCATGGTGTTCTGGTTCTCGATATTCCTCATCTTATCCTCGAGTGCCTTGAACCTTAGACGTGCTTCAGCAGTCAGCTCACCTTCGGCACCTCTCTAAGAGAACACATCGTCTTGACGATCTTCTAACCACATGCTGAGGCCCGAACAGATTCCCAACACCTGCATTGTCGTTGCCCAGCCCAACATTGACATTAGCTTCAAGACTCCCATTACCGACGCCCATCGTATTACCATTGAGTCCCATGTTAGCCATCACATTGCCGTTGGCACTGTCGTTTCCCCCAGTCACGGGGACGCCATTCTGAGGAGTTTCAACTGGTGGAGGGGTAGGCACGGTCCCCCCATGGAGTACGCCATTGCTATCGACCCTTGAAATCAGAGGTTGAACCAAGGTTCTGAGCTGATCCTGGCCATTGGCGACCGCTTGCATGAGCTCCATGAAGTGATCCATTCTTTCACGGAGTTCTTGAACATCAGTTTGCACGTGCTCCATAATTCTGGCTTGATTTGCTCTAGTCGGATAGCGGTGGGTAGGTCTCTGATCAATCCTGGAACAACCTGAAACAACCTGTAAACACAAAAGGGTTAGGAAAATCGACAAAGTGCTCGTTATGCAAATGCTTCATGCAAATGCAACCGTGTGCTTGTGCGTTAGGGAGGTGTCCCCCCGATCCTAGTGCCTGAGTGCCAGTGCTGATAACAAGAAGTCCGAATCCAATCATGGAAATAACATCTCATATATATGAAGAAAGCCCATCAAGGCGGTACACAATGTCAGTGAGTACAAGATGAATCAATAGCGTGACCTCAGCCAACAAGCTTGGTGATGGTCAGCATACAACAATGATCAAACAAAAGGAATACAAATAGTCAAGCACGGCCACGGGCGCGAAACTCTTCTAACAATTCCTTCGTTTCTGGATGATCAGGCCGAGTGAGCAGCCCTTCGACGAGTAACTCCCTCTGGATAATGGTGTATTGAAGACCTTCGACCGAATCTTCCCATGCTCCTTCGCCGAAACACTCTTCTAGCTTCCGCTTATTGGATTCAAACATCAGTTTGCGCTCCTTCAGGTTAGCGAGAGCTTTGTTGAGCTGGCCTTCGGCGGCATATCTGCGAGCAGTTTCTTCATCAAACCTCTTTTCACTAGCCTTCACCTGGGCTTTCAGCTTGGAGATCTGTTGCATCAGCTTATCCTCCCGCTCTTTCCTGTTGTCTAGGGAGGCCCTCCAGTGCTGGTTAAACTTGGATATCCTCTGATACGCTTCGTCCAAGTGCTGCTTCTTCGTGGCCAGTACATCATTGACAACTTTGAAGTCTCGACCCATGCGCTCACGCTCAGCTATCTGCTTAGTCAAATCTGTCCCCAGCTGGTTCACCAGCTCTGTTTGCCTCTTGAAGGAGTGAACAACTTCGTTTCTCTCGCTCCTGAGTTGAGCCAATTCTTTCTCCAATTCTTCATTTGCCCTCTTCAAAGACGGATTGTAGTTTATACAGCCTTTCCTGCCTATCAAAGGCACGTTCGGAAACCCGCTGCAGCTGAAGATAATCTCGGTACCCAACCTATCTCTGTCAAACCAGTCAATATCCTCTGCAGATAGACTCATCAAACGCTCGGACCACTCAGCTGTGGCTGCAGACGAAGCAAAGGGCCCTCTCTTGGGTAGATGACTATCAAGCCATTTATAAAGCAAGGGCACACAACACGAGACATTCTTGCCCCTTCTATTCTCGTTTTTGTAGTGGATGGAATGGTAGACATCTCCTATCAAGGTAGGGACTGGATTCCCTGATGCAAAGATGCGGAAGGCGTCGAAGTCTACAAAATCGGGCATATTGGGGAACAGAATGATGCCATATACGCACAAAGCGAGAATGGCGTTGAATACGACCCAACATCCATCTTTGGCGCACTGCTGGGCTTTTCCCACTAAGAACTGCAAGGAGAAACCGGGAACCTTGTTCCAACTAGACGACACCAACTCGGAGGCATCCAGATGAAATGAAGGAGCTAGACTAGCCAGATCAGGCTCAGCATCCATATGAACAAAGGGCATCTGCCTCTTGATAGGCACACCTAACAAATCAGCATATTCCTCTAGTGTGGACGCAAGAACAAAATCCTGGAAAGTAAAGCATCTCAATGGAGGATCGTAGAACTGCAGCAGAGCGTGCAACCCATTCAACTCGAACGCAGAAGGTTTACGAACCAAATTGAGAAATTTGCCGTAAGATTTTCTGAACTCATCTCTCACAGAATCATCTGCTAAAGCAATCAAACCAGTCAGCTGAACCACATCAGGGGCAGGGAGCTTGTAAGCCACGGTCTTCCTCAGAGAACCCATAACAATACAATAGAAGGCCATAAATCCTGAATCGGGGGAAATGGTACCTGCAACACAGACACACGTTAATGAAATGCAAATGGGTATGCAAAGCAACGTAAAATGCAATCATGCAGCAGGAGATCAAGGCAACTATGTTGTGGAGATTCTGTATCAACAAAACCATAATCCTGCTCTATCAAGAACAACCACTATCTCTGATAAGAAGAAAACCCTGGTATCGGACCACAAATCTACTATGTCAAGAACACACACACATAGGACCATAAATCTGCTCTGTCAAGAACAAACATCTGATAATAAGGACCTCTGATACAGGACCATAAATCTGCTCTGTCAAGAACAAACAACTGATGATGAGGGCCTCTGATATAGGACCAAAACTCTGCTCTGTCAAGAACAACCATACATCTGCTGATGAGACCCTCGGATCCCAATCATAAACCTGCTCTATCAAAAACAAATACGCATCTCTGAATATAAGGTCCTCTGATACAGGACCAAAGCTCTGCTCTGTCAAGAACAATCATATATCTGATGATGAGAACCTCCGGTAGTCTGAAGGTCAAAGTTTCCTGCAACAAACCCAACCCTGCTCACAGGTGTGGACCTAAACTGACTCAAGTTCGGCATCCTATGTGGTCATCAGCGTCACAGACATTCAAGAGGGGTGATACGATACCCAGAAGGTGTGGCATCACCAGCTCATGAAGCGGCCTCACTCGGCTGAATCCCAAATGATCGGTCCCCAGAGTCGACAATCCTCCAAACCAACAACCCCTTCAACCCAAAGGGTTGAAAAAGAAGTCAACCGGGAGAACCTCGTATGAGCGTGGATTTCATGAGACACTAGTGCCTGCCAAGCAAGCACGCGCCCACTAATTTCCACAACTAATGCTATGTACACTCAAGCCTGGGTCTGGCTTTTCACTCATCAGAATGCCCCTCCCACAACAGCACAGATAATCATATCATACTGGAAATAAAATGCGATAAATAAACACAACCTAACAAGTAATCATACAAGCGCTAGGATTGACTCTCGCAGGGGACGTCGGATCCCCAAACTGACTCGCATACGGGACGTTGGATCCCAGGAAACTATCAATTCCCCAGCAGAGTCGCCAGCTGTCGCTTCCGCGAAAATAAGGTGCCGGCAAAACAGAAGAGTCGCCACCTTTCGTTATTTATCCCTCGGAACGAGAAAGGAAACGATCGGAAAAACCTGACGAATAGGTATAAGACAAGGTCATCGCAACCATTGTTTGGGTTCGGGAGTCGGTTACGCAAGGGGAAGGTATTAGCACCCCTCACGTCCGTCGTACTCGACGGGATCCACGCTTGTTGTGTTTACTGGACGAGTTGGTTTTATCTATCTACCTATCAAGGCTGGCTTGAAAAAGAAAAGAAATGACTTGGCAAAGCGTCGCACTTTATGCCTACGTATTCTCATCAGAGAATGAGAAATCAGAGTCAACGTAGTTCGACCTACTACGGGTTACGGGGAAGGTGGCTCGCCAATACATCGGTATTGTGCCTACGTACTCTCAACAGGCATGAGAGATCAGAGCTTACGTAGTTCAGGATAATACGGCTTACGGGAATTCAAATTCATCTGTTTTATCGAGTAGGGTTAAACAACAGTTCCAGCAGTTAGGGACAAAGCCTGTTTGCGGTGGCGCTGAAGTTTAACGACACTCTTTTCTTCAGAAAAGCTTTCCTTTGAATTATGGGCCCACGGGGCAAAAAGGTTTGGAGTTTGTTTTTTGTCTTTTACGGAAGAAGTGTTTTTTATTGTGTTTGCAATTTCAATCGCACTAAAGACTATGACCTGAGAGTGAATGCGTCGCATGTCACCCAAAGGGTGCCATACTAAACATCCTGACTGTTGAAAAGAAACTCTCCAACAATCCTTTCTCAGATAGCTTAAGGCTCGTAACGTACGAAAGAAATCATTCATGATTACTATATCCTAAGCTGTTTTGAGATGAGAAGAGAGAACGAACAGGTTCAACTAAGGGGAGACTGTCAAGTCCTAATGTTGTCATGCCAAGGATTCATCCTATGGTTGAGGTTTGAAACAGGGATCTCCTAGAAGTTATCATGCATAGGTTTCAACCTAAAGTTCTATCATCACTTCCTTATCAAAGGAAGTGAGGTTCCTAGGGGATCATGTCAATGATAAACAGAAACAGATAAAGCATCAGCTTAAACAGTAAACAGTAAAATGCATGCAATGCAAGTGAGGGAGGAAATGTGTGTGGGGTGTCAGCCTCCACAAGCTCATCTCAACCTCAAGCCAGATATGAATAACTGTAATCATACAGAAGAAAAATAACATGCTATCAAGCAAAATAGAAATGACTGTAATCATACAGAGGAAATGAAATAAAATGCTATCAAGCAAAACAAACCACATGGGCAAGGGAGCAGAGCTCTACCGAATACCCGCAAGCAAAGCCATATAGTAAAAATACAAGCAGAGGGAGCAACTCAACCTCTAGTGAAATCATGCTCCTAGATTAAAGTCAGTCTAGATATGAACTTATTCTAATGCATCAAGCAAGTCAAACAAGGCACATCAGCACAGCAAAGAAAACAGACAAGAAAGAAAGCAGATCAACCCCTCTTTCAACTCCAAGCTTCAGCTCTTCTAACAGCAACCCAGTCTTCAGACGTCAATCACCCTTCAAGGCTATCATCTTTCATGACAAGTATCAACTTGCTTCTCCAAGGTTTCAATCCATCAAACATAAGTATCCACTTGTTCTCTCTTCTTCAAGCTTCAGCTCTTCAGTCAATTCCACCTTCAGGCTTTACTTCTAACTACAAGTATCAACTTGATTCCTTCAGGCTCTCAATGCATCAATGTGAGTGTCAACTCACCCTTTATTCCTCAAGCCTCAGCTCTATACTTAATCTCAATTGAATCCTCTTCACAACTGTCAACTTAGTCTTCAAGCTTCAGCTCTCTTTGCTTCACCAGTATCAACTTGGTCTTCTTCATCTACAAGCTTCAGCTTCTCAGAGTAATCTTCAATCACATGAAAGTGTCAACTTCATCCTTCAATCCTTTAAGCCTCAGCTCTTCACTCAATCTCCATTGGGTCTTCAAGTATCAACTTGTTCTTCTTGCCCTTCAAGCTTCAGCTACAATGGCAATGCTCAAGGAATCATCCCCTTCCACACTCTTCCATGAAGTCCTCATATTCAAACTCAAGTCCAACATCCTTCAAGATACTCAAACCAGAAGACCATTGATTTAACAGAATGAGTGGAAATGATAAACAATTTATTGACAACCAAAGGAAGCCTGTAAGGGTTCATCATTATGAGAGACTGGTTCCCTCAAAGTTCTACTTCCCAGATAAAGCCACTCATCCCTCCAAAGGAGGGATGTGAATATCTTAGAAGGACTTTTAGTCATTGGGAGGAATGGAAGCACAAGATGCTTTCCATATTTGTGAAAGAAATCATTCTAATTCTAGGCTCTCCCTATGGCTCCTACCTCATAAATCTTCATCAGACACCTTCAGGCACAAGCAACTCCAAGCTTCAAGCAACTTCAAGCATCTTCACCTTGTCTTCAACTTGTCTTCAAAGGCAAACAACGCACAACCCTAATCTAAGGGGACTAAAGAAGGTTAAACTAATTGAGTTAGTAAGTTAGGATCACCTAAAACCTAGTACTAAAGTTAATCCTAACTAAAATACTAAGACCAATTATAAAATCCTACAAAAATGACTATGGGAACCTATGTCAATCATGACTCTACCATATTAATTCCAGAGATCAAATCATCAAATAAGACCTAGAAATAAATTCTATACCAAAAGGTACTAAACCTAAACCCTAAAGGGAAACACCTAAATCTCAATCTAGAAAGCACACCTATTTTCATCACAAAAATGTGAGAGAACTACTATGGGAGCATACATGTCTACACTAATCACACACAAAAAATTAGCTCAAGAATCATCACCACATGATCACAAAAAGTTCCACAAAATTAAGTATCAAACATAACCATTTTAATATCAATTAAAATATAAAATTCCCATAAAATCAAAAAATGCATGAAATGAAAATATTTTTTCTCTAAAAAAAACTAGACTCAATCATGAGTATAATGCAAAAATAATGGGATTAATTGGATTAATTTTCAATTTTATATGATTTTTGCAAGAACCATGAATAAAATAAAATAAAATAGTGAAAATCCAAATAAAATAAACACACGCGCGGTGCAAATAGCAATGACAATCAGTTCATATAATGGATTGGGCTCGCTGGGGGGTGTGGATATCAGTTATTTCACTAAGCCCAACACCACTGATTAAATGAAACGCAGCGTTTCATAATCAGAACTCCTTCACAAATTGAAATCAATATGTGGCCGTTGGATCATGCCTTCAGTCAAAGTCCAACCCCCATCCAATGGCTCTAGAGTCATCTTCAACCTTTTGAATGTTTGAACTTCGCGCGCAGCTCCGGCCACCACCGGTGGTGCTCCGGTCACCATTCCACAACCCTAGTTCAACATAGAGTCCACCATAGGCCACGATCCCTTAACGAAACATGTCCCAAATTCCCTCACGAATTCATTCATGCCTTTAATTCTCTCTGAAACCTCAAGATTCACCATAACCAACTTTCAACCGAAAATGGTAACATCCTAGATTGGTCACTAATTCTCAAATTAACTATCTGAAAACCTTCCTACACCGTTCTACAATGCATCTAACACCTTAATTCATCTTGATTCTACCTAATTCATGCTGGAGGAAGAAGGTTACTAACTTGAAAATCTTGGATGAACACATGCACTAAACCTTCAAATCAAGCTCTCCAACCTTCCAGACACGATCAATGGATCCTTTCCTTGCTTCTGTATGCAATAGAACTGGTTGAAAGCTCTTGAATCTTGAAACCCGATGGTGAGTTACAGGTGGAAAAATTCAGTTGGTCATACACGATTCAGCCACGAATTCTCTTGGATTATGATCTGGATTCAATCGCTAGCATCCATGGAAGAAGTTGCAATAAAAAAAATGGATGGAAAGTGAAGAAATTGGTGAAACCGAATTCAGTTGCAAGCCAAGAAATCTCAATCTCAATCTATGCTCTCTCCTTCAATCATCACCAACCTTTGCATTGCATCACCTCTGCTCAATATATAGATGATGTTTGGATGATCTAGAACCCTCTAGATCCTTCTAATGAGAGTTTCAATCTCTCATGTCATGAGATTTTCAACCATATGCCATGATACGTATAACCCTGCAAACAACTTGAAACCAATCTCATTCACTTCCAATTTCTCCCCTAGTGACATTTTGAAAGTGTTTAGCTTGCAAAGGGCCTTGGTTATGCCTTGATTCTAGGTTTTGCACATGTTACTTATGATGTAAGTAATCACTTTTCAAAGCAAGTCCATAAATTAGACCTCAAATTAAAAATGTGGCTAAACCAATGTTCTTAAAATGTTTTCTAGAGTCAAAATGATATATTACATGCCATGGTTTGGATGTGTAGATTGAAAATATTAATTTCCAACTTTGGTTCATTTAACTTATACCCTTATTTTAGGTCATTTTTGCAACTTTGAGCTACAAGCACTTAAAACATCTCATGACCTCTTTACTAGCCTTAAAACATCATTTTTAACAAGTTTGATGTTGAACATGTTTCCATTTGAAGCTTGGAAATAGGATTTTACACTGTCAAGCCTTAGAAACCCTATCTTGAAACTTCTCAAACTCTTCAATCATGATGAGTTGACCTTGGAATCATCTTTATAACATCTCAATGCATCAATACATGATCACATGGCTCTTGGATTAGGTCTCAACCTTGCCCAAATCATCAGTTGACCTAGGGTTGACCCAGTCAAACCCTAATTACACCAATCATGGCTGAGGTTTCTTATCCTTGCACAATGACCTGTCTAGGCCTCAAAGTGATATTCAAAACTTCTCATGAGCTCTCTCAAGACCTCAAGTCCTTCTTCATGGCTTCAGAATCATCTAAGGTCTTCCCACAACTCTCAAGTTAGGAGACACACCCTTTTGGTTTCAACCACTCTCTCTGAGGATCTTTTGACTTCTCTGACAAGGATATCAACCCTTGGACACTTGAATAACCTTCTTGGCTAGCTTCATAGTCTTGTATAGGCCTTGATTGGTAATCATACCTCTTGATCTCCTGCACACATGTCAATGAAATGCAAATGAGAATGCTAATGTGAATGAAATGAAACACAAGCTAGGTAAAGAAGAGTTGGGCAAATTTTGGGGTGCAACACCTGCGTATCTTACATTCAAACGAGAATGAAGAATCAAAGCAGTCGTAGTTCGTGGTAACGACCATGAAGAGAAACGGGGTTGAAATGGGTTAAGGATAAAGAGTTGGATGTTTTGAAATTGAAAGAATAAACTAATAACAACTCAAGGGCGCGCCTCGAGAGTTACTCATTCGAATATTCAAAGAATGCTAGATTCTAAGAATATCCCTCTTTCGTAAGTTTAAAAAAAATGTTTGTAGAAAGATTGGATCGAAAATGGAATGCGAGGCAAAAAGAGGTTGGTTTGAAAAAAGGGGTCGACGACGAGTCGAGGAATTGATTGTAGAAGGAACCGACTTGAAGACGTGTCAAGGGTTAAGATTCTGAGAAAACAATATTAGTCCCTAAGGGTGCCCCTAATATCGAAACCACGATGAATTGTGAAGTGTGTGCGAAATATCGATTGCGAATGCGTACGAGCACTCGACTTATGAGAATGTTTGAAAAAAAATTGAAAGATTGAGTGAATAATAACTCAAGAGCGTGCCTCAAGAATTATTCACTCGAAGATCCAAGGAATGCTAGATTCCAAGAACCTCCTTCTTTCAAAGTTTTAATCGAGAAAATGTTTTGAAAAAGTCGAAAGATTGAATGAATAATAACTCAAGAGCGTGCCTCGAGAATTATTCACTCGAAGATCCAAGGAATGCTATATTCCAAGAACCTCCTTCTTTCGGAGTTTTAATTGAGAAAATGTTTTGAAAATAATTTGGATTGAATCGAGGATATCAAAAGGGTTTGTGGTATGAGAAGTGAGAATTTGAGAAGTATAGGAGAAATGACAATTATTTGGTAAATGAGACGTCGGTCCCACAACTAATTAATCGGGATATTATCGAGATACTAGATCTTGACGACACCTTTTTCATTTGAAAATGTTTGGATGAACAATGGAAACATCACACAGAATGCTAGATTCTTATGATATTTCTTTCCCCAAAAAACATACTAGAACAAAAAAATCGAATAATACATTACCTAAGGCGTACGCCTTAATAATGATCGTCGAAAACCCAAGAAGTGCTTGACTTCAAGGATTTAGTTTGCTTTGGAAAAAAAATGTACTCGAGGTGAGTCGAAGTTTGAATTTAAATTTTAAACGTGTGCACTAGCAAAGTGGGCTAGTCTTCTAAGTGACCAATTAGAAATAATTGATCCAATAGGTGCCACTGTAAGGAAGCTCAGGATTAAGCTTTAAAATGTTGTGTATGGTGATCAAAGGTTGATGGAGACGCTTTGTAAGCACTCGACTTACATGGGTAAAAAAGGGGCTCGATAAATCGAGAATTTAATTTTGAAAAATGGTTTTAAAACATTAAAGCATTAAACAATACAAAAGCCATAAAAATATTACCCTTCGGGAATTGGGTGCATCATTTCGAGTGGAAATAAAAAATTTTTAAAAAAATAAATTGAAACCTTATTGAAGGAGTAACCATCATTGATCATATGTTGCATGGTCTCAAACTTCTTACTTTCCCTTTTTAATCCGAACATATACCGAGTGTTGATGAACCTTAAAACGAAAGGCGTTGCTACACTGTGCATTAGGCTAAGTCAACTTCTATCATGTATTACACTTGCATCTAGGGGTCTTCCACTACACGGCATCCAAACTCACGTGTAAAAGTGGCTCTTCACTTCCTTCTAACATTTTTAGCCCCTAAATCATTGTATCAACATCATCTTCTTTCATAAACATGTGCACTATACTGGTTTTGTTGGTAGTAACTTGGTATGCATTAAAATCAATAAGAAACTTTTGGCCGTTTACACTTTTGCACTGACCGTAATTCCAGGGGTTAAGATCAAATAATTGAATTCTTTGTCCTAAAGTCTTGAATCACCTTTAACAATACACTTAGCAGTCAAATAACACGTTAGCAGTCAATACACTTATCATCAACGAGCCAAATGATATGAACAACAATAATCTCACAATTTATTATATGTAACGAAAATAGTAGCTACTGAAAGAGATTAGGACGAAACATACTGCAAGATTTATGAAACATTCACAACATGCAATATTAGAAATGTTAAATCATGGCAATTCGTTATGCAATACTAACTACATCGAATAATCGTGCCATCCATTAAGATAACCAACAACATGGTACAATCAGTAAGATATAACAAATTTCAACACGATGTCCATTACCAAGAATTAATTCCCATAACAGCAATACTATTCGCATTAGCACAAGCATAAAATAATGTCGGAACTGCAACAACTTCGAATTGTGCCAAACAAAATTGTGATTCACCATTGTTGCTAACGGGCCACACGGATGAACAACATGGTGATATCCCTTGTTAATGCCAATATGTTGCAGAAGATGGAGTCTGGGGTGTCGCGCCGATATTGAGTCCATATTAAATCCGCTAATCAATTCTCAACCTGTATGTAAATGAAAAAAACAACCAACAGAATAGCAAAACAATACTAAAATTGAAAACAAAGAAGAAAGATCTAACACTCACTTCCCCCGTTCATCTCTCTCTCCATAAACCGAAGCCAACTCGCCACAGTTATCACAAAGTTGTTGTTGAAGAGGTCATCACGGTTGTAACGGCATATTCGACTCAACTCTTGAATACTTCAAAAAACCGTGAAAGCCAACGTGTGTTATTGATTGTTGCTATTGGAAAAAAATGACCCCCACGTCACGACTTCGTCAAGCTGGATCGACAGAGGAAAACGAACCCCCTTAACTCAGTTGAACTGACCTGATATCTAACCCAAACAAGACAAACTTCGACCTGAAAAAGGTTAAAAAAATAGAACAATTTGAGGAAAACAACTTCGAATTTGTTGAACCAATGCACCGTTGATGTTGAGAGCTGCGGTTCTTGCTTCAAGTTGTTTTTGATGAACTGCTGCTCTATACACTTTGATGAACCCGCACGGAATCTAACAGCACGAACAGAAATAAAATAAACTTAGTGAAACGCAACCCATGGAACTAGCATCAAACTGACAATACAAATGCTGTTGTGAAAAAATAAAAATTTTTGCTGAGTTAAACTAGACAGAATCTGCACAAGCTCTTGTTGCTTCCTGGGGTGTTATTGTCGCTATTTCTGAAAGTTGTTACTACATCACTGACGGAAGCCGCGCGAGTTGGGGATGTCGCATCCTAGCTAGGAATGGATACGTGAGTGTACGAGGTTGGTGAGGAATTGAAACAGGGCCAAGTTTTCCCTGCTTCGCAACAGAGCCAAGTTTTCCCTGCTTTGCGTTGTTGCGGCGAGTTGTTTGTTAAGAGCTGCGTCATGAGGATGCAGATATTACTGTAGAGTTAATGGCTGAGGGATGGTTGAGACGTTGCCATTGCAGAGAACTCAAGGTATGCCATCGTTGTCGTAAGTATGAAGGGTACAAGGCCGATGTTGTTGTGTCGCGTCACTTGTTGTGGTGAAGATATTCAGAACAACTACTGGATTTGGGTGTTGCTCCAAATTTACAACCTGCACAAAATAGTCATAACCAAAACAGAATAACAAACTCTTAGAGAAATAATAATTAATGAAAACAGAGTTGAATCAAAAACACGAGCGATATCATCATCTTGCTGCTGCTACTCGACTTTCCATTGTAGAACTCAAATGCTGCTGGTTCCAACTGCATCAATCTACAAGTCTGCTTTATGTTGTGGTTACCGCTAAGTCAGAGCCTCGCGAAAGCTGAAAATGTCATGCTACTGTTGCGAACCGCTGTTGTACCTGAAATTGAAACATGACGAAATATGAAAACATAACAGACACAGCTACAAGCTGATACAAGCTGAAAAAGTCGTTGCCGAAACATAAAAACTCAAAGCTTTGCGTTGGGGTTATTGTTGTTGAATCCGAACTGTTGTTGTTATTGGGCAAAAAATGATAAAGTTTAAGAAAAAACAACCAATTGCGGCTGAACACGGGCCTAAATGACATGAAGTTAAGCGAGTAGTGCAAAATAAAAAATAAAATCGAAAAAATGAAAATAATTAAAACGGGTAGGACAAATTTAGGGTATGACAGATGCCCCTATCTAATTGGCTTAAACCTAAGGAAATGAACTACTGCAGCGTTCATTTTCCCGAGGTAGAAGTCAATTAGATATGAAGAAGACCCTAAATTTGTCTGAAGTGAAAAGAGAAAGCCTGAGAATTAAAATACTAAAACTAATGCAAACCATCTGAGTAATCTGTAAATAACTGGCAAAAAATCGTCATCACCAAAAGGATGATGGGATGAAACACACACGACGACTACCACCAAAAGGATGGTAGAGCGAACACTCTCGCACAATCTACCATTAATGACGATGATAGACGCCCCACCAAAAGGATGACGGTGCGAAACTCACACCGGCCACTACCACCAAAAGGATGATAGGACAAACACTATCGCACAATCTGACACCAATCCAGATGACAGACCCCCCACCAAAAGGATGACGGAGTGAAACTCACACCGGCCACTATCACCAAAAGGATGATAGGACAAACACTATCGCACAATCTACCATCAATAGGATGACAGACCCCCCACCAAAAGGATGACGGAGCAAAACTCACACTGGCCACTATCACCAAAAGGATGATAGGAGAAACACTATCGCACAATCTGACACCAATCCAGATGACAGACCCCCCACCAAATGGATGACGGAGCGAAACTCACACCGGCCACTACCACCAAAAGAATGATAGGACAAACACTATCACACAATCTGACACCATTCCAGACGACAGACACCCCACCAAAAGGATGACGGAGCGAAACTCACACCGGCCACTACCACCAAAAGGATGATAGGACAAACACTATCGCACAATCTGACACCAATCCAGATGACAAAACCCCCACCAAAAGGATGACGGAGTGAAACTCACACCAGCCACTACCACCAAAAGGATGATAGGACAAACACTATCGCACAATCTGACACCAATCCAGATGACAGACCCCCCACCAAAAGGATGACGGAGCAAAACTCACACCAGCCACTACCACCAAAAGGATGATAGGACAAACACTATCGCACAATTTGACACCAATCCAGATGACAGACCCCCCACCAAAAGGATGACAGAGCGAAACTCACACCGGCCACTACCACCAAAAGGATGATAGGACAAACACTATCGCACAATCTGACATCAATTACGATGACAGACCCCCCACCAAAAGGATGACGAAGCGAAACTCACACCGACCACTACCACCAAAAGGATGATAGGACAAACAATATTGAACAATCTGACACCAATCCAGATGACAGACCCCCCACCAAAAGGATGACGGAGCAAAACTCACACTGGCCACTTCCACCAAAAGGATGATAGGACAAACACTATCGCACAATCTGACACCAATCCAGATGACAGACCCCCCACCAAAAGGATGATGAAGCGAAACTCACACCAGCCACTACCATCAAAAGGATGATAGGACAAACACTATCGCACAATCTAACATTAATGACTATGACAGACCCCCCCGCCAAAAGGATGACGGAGCGAAACTCACACTGGCCACTACTACCAAAAGGATGATAAGACAAACACTATCGCAAAATCTACCATCAATAAGATGACAGACCCCGCACCAAAAGGATGATGGAGCGAAACACACACACAGGTTGCTATCACCAAAAGGATGATAGAACGACACAAATTGAAGGTTACCAACACCAAAAGGATGCAGGCTAGGTTAAACCGATGAGGTTCAGATATCACCAAAAGGATGATAGTAAGGCAATTGACAACGGTCACGCTTGATGGATACAACTCATTGGGGAACACCCAAGAGGAAGATTAGTTTGATATGAGTCAGCGTGGACGACCACTAACTTACTTGGAGGTCACAATTTCGTTGAAATGATTTCACGAGGAACGCCCATGAACTCTGAGAAGGATGCCCCTGACTGGGCTGAATTTGTCTTGATGTCTTGTTTCGGTCAACAAAAGGTTGAACAACTTCGTGAGGAACGCTCACGGTTTTGCTGAAGATGCCCCTGTCTGGGATGGATCTTGCACTTAATGTCTTGGATTTTCTCAACAAAAGGTTGAACAACTTCGTGGGGGAACGCCCACGGTCTTGAATGATATGCCCCTGACTGGGCTGATAATTGCTTTGAAGATCTGACCAACCACAAGGTTGAAATACGTCATGGGAAATACCCATGGTCTTGAAAAAAGATGCCCCTGACTGGGATGAACCTTGCTTTGAATCTCGTTGGAGAAACCCACAATTTTACGGAGGATGCACCTGACTGGGCTAATGACAGTCTTGGAAATCTTCGAGATTGATCCTGGACCTTGATTTGCATATGCGAATGCTGGATGTGTAATGATGTTCCATAGTGAATGGAAATGCAAATGCAAATGCTGACGCGTGGAGATGCAAAAGCTGGGTGTAACACCCCACTTTCCCGTATTAAATAAAATATAAATATTATAATAATAATCAGAGTTTTCACCAAAAGTGGGATATCACATCTCCAAATTTTATAAAAATACTTTATTCATTCTTTTCAAAATAATACAGCGGAATTTGTTTAATAAAATAAAATACATCAAATTCATGATACGTCACAGGATTACAATAAGTTTGACATGAAACAGTTAAGACACCCATATCCCGTGTTACGTATCAGAGCATCCTACGACTCGACGGTCACACCACTATCCAAGTTAGCTAAGCACCTGGATTATCTGTACTTCCGAAGAAGCACAGACCACAACAACAACAAAGGGGTGAGAAATAATGATCAGAATATAATGGTAATGTAATACATGTAAATAAGGTAGTAAAACACACCAACACACCAATATTCACCCCCAACAACTCCATATGACGAACCTACTATTCAAATTACAATATAACATATTATAATGCAAATATGCAACTCAACACCATGCATGCGGTACCGACTCATTGGTTCATTCAATCGAACCTGGATAGATCACTTACGCTCCTCCTGAGACATGATCTATCCCCCACCATTCTCCACAAAGGAGTATGGATGAATCACTTACGCTCCTCCTGAGACATGATTCATCCCACCAAAACACCATGATATGCACACACCAATGCATAACTAATATATTTAGGCACTCAACATGCACACGATCCTCATGATCATATCATCATACATCAATGCATATATGTACAGATATAACATACACCAACACCATATAAATCAACCAGATAGTAAACAAGTTCATACTTTAACACCAAGATATAACATATCCCACCACTCGGGGGTACGCGATCCTACTGATCACTACATACATATACATCAACTAATTGTCCACCAGTCATTATTACGGGAAACATGCACTATCACCAAGTACACAAGTTAGTTCCCACACTCATCATTCTTACAGTGCATCAAGGCCAAACTGTACCTATCATCTCAACTCATATCCTCAGTCTATTCTAGTACCAATCTTGCCTATTACCGTAAGCAATCGGTTTCTAATTCCTATTCCCAGAATCATCACCTACACACTTTATCGATACCTCAAAAGCCGTACAGAACTTTCCCTAAAAACTGTAAAACACCCTATATGCCCTATATGCCAAATCAACCCAAAACACCAATTCATTAACATTGACTTATACTCCATCACTATCAATTACTAGTTATCATCAAACACAAACACACCAATAAACATTATACTTACTAATTATCCTATACTTCCTACTCTAGAACCAACATTACGGTACATTACCGACACTTCAGAGTCACTCTGAATCTCACCAAGGTCCTAACCATAGTCATTAACGACACTATAGGGAAACAACACATAATTTTCCCCAAAGCTATAATCATGGTCATTACCCACACTACAGTAACAACACAGAATCTCACAAAAACTCTATTTATATTTACTATCAACACTGCTATAGGGAAACAACACATAATTTTCCCCAAAGCTATAATCATGGTCATTACCCACACTACAGTAACAACACAGAATCTCACCAAAACTCTATTTATATTTACTATCAACATTGCAGTAACAACATATAATCTCACTAACATCACCATAATATATATACACCAAATTCACCAATACCAATCAACAATTCATCAATATCAAGCATCAATTTAGCATTAGCAACAACAATAACAAGCATGCCAATATAAAACTTCATAGATCGGAATTTTCCTACGGGGTTAAGGACTCCCATCTACCCTATACATGTATATACCATCCCAATCAAGTTTCTCCCCCCTTACCTTGTTAATCGGTTGATCGATGAAAGAACCCTCCAAGGTTTGGCCAATTCTGATTTTCCCCTGTATCCTTCGTTCTTTGCTCCCTTTTCCGTTCCCTTTTCCGTTCTCTCCTTTCTATCGTTCTTTTTCCACTTTCTCTAACTTCTCACAATGTATCGTAAAACTACTAATCCCTCACGTTTCTATTTTAATTCTCTAATCCCAATAATAATAATAACTTAATAATAATAATAATAATAATAATAATAATAATAGTAGTAGTAATAATCCTATTATTATCTCACCAAAATAATAATAAAGTTAATAACTTAATAAAATAATAATAATAATAATAGTAATAATAATCCTATTATTATCTCACCAAAATAATAATAATGTTAATAATGAATATAATAAATATAATAATAATAATAATACCCCCACCAATATTACTATTAGTTATTATATTATTATATCTACACCAATTCACCACCAATAATCCTCCCATATCAGGGACACCCACCAATAATAATATTCATACTGATGATAATAATCATAATAATAATAATAATAATAATAATAATAATAATAATAATAATAATACCACCAATATTACTATTAACTATTATATTATTATCTCCACACCACCAATGATCCTTATATATCAAGGATACTCACCAATCACATGCCAACACACCCCTCCTAAGGGCACACCAACATAAAATAATTAAATTAACACCAAAATGACTAAATAAATAAAATGGGTGTTACACTGGGGAGATATGATATGATTTAGGTATGCATATGATGCGAGACATTTATGATAACGAATGTGATGCGTATGATGCACATGATTCCAGACGGGTGATTGGAAATGCAGCTGGAAACTCCAGCATGGTGGACTTTTGGTAGTTGCCAATGCGAATTGGACTTTGGGTAGTGGGAGGGATTGATTGCCTCGACACGCAGTTCACTGAAGACGCCATGACTGGAGAGAAAAATACTCTTGATGCCCCAAGTCTGGGTACTTGATGATTTGTTGTAAATTTGCTTCAGAGAAGGTTGCAACTCTGCTTGATGGTCGGGACGACCCGGTCTTGCCCCAGTCTGAACATGGTAATGGGCTGCCCTTGCTCGAGCTGTTGAATGATTTGCCCCAGCCTGCGGGTCCTGAGGTAGCCTTGCTTTATGCCAACCACTGAAAGTCAAGTTCCTCCTTGATTTCCTTTTGTTGGAGTGTCTTTGAATACCTAGCACTGATTTGCAATAAAATTGTACATTCACAAATGCCAATATTAATGCAAGGCTCGATGCAAGTTTTTAAAAAAGTGTCGTTTATTGGAGTGTCGTGATATTGTCAAACGAATGGATCGTTAGCCCAAACATTGTGCTGACTAGTGCGTGAAGATATTGCAAGAATAATGACACCAATGCTGATGATTAGTAATCATGTGAGGAGTCAGGTTACGCAACCTTGCGATAGTATGCTTTCAGAATAAACTTCGTCTCAATTAGGTCTTCGATGGTTGTAACGTGGCCTGGTTTACGGTTTATGAAACAAAGGATATTAGGCTCAAATTATGATTTATACCCACCCCTTCTTCTTGATGATCTCTAGTCCTACGTTCAGTTGATTCTGCACACGCTTGTCTGGATGGTATAAGCTCTATGGTTCAAGGTTTGCTTGACGTGGCAGTCACCTTATTTTGATGGATGTCAGTGACCCCTTTTGGGTGACCACTTAACCTTATTTTGTTTTTGTTGAGGCTTCCGAGGGCCTCTTTTGATTTTGTTTTTTTTTATCCCTGAGTTTTGCATGGATTGACTTCGCTTGTCAGATCCATCGGGATTACCTTGATTTTTGCCTAAGTCCCCTTCGAGGTGTTTGACTTAGCAGGCTTTTGATTTTTTTTTTTGATTTTGTTGGAGGATTGTGACTTCCATGTCGTGGGTCTTTGATGAACAACCGTCTTGTCTTCTGGATTTTGGCTTTGTTGATTCAAGTGCGGGATTGGATTAACTGAACACTACCCTGCCCCAGGTTGAGTGTAAAGGTTTAGATATCCGAAGGAAACTCCTACTTCTAAGCTCAAAGTGGTTTACTAGGGATTAACTCCTTATATATCTGGTGTTTAGGGGAATTGAAATAATGCCTGTACATTATCGACAAGATTATGTCTGAAAGCATACATTTTGCAATTATGGGTATCTCGTTTTCATCATCCTCCCTCAAATCATGCTAAACAACAATGGATAGAGTGGAGTGAACAAATGTGTCGGTGTTAAGTAAAAAAATGAGTGAATATGACATAACTAGTTCAAAACATGCATAAACAATACATTAATGAAAACCAAATATGAATGGCAATTGCTCAAAGCATATAGTACTTAAACAAACAAAGACAAAATATAAGAAATGCGAAAGATTAAATGGTAGCCTGACGCCCTTCTTCGGGAAATGAACTTGATTGGACATGATTTGATCTGATGCTGGTACTAGTTGGCTGATGGCATCGGGTTGTTGGTGACATTTGGAGACATCCCATTGAAATTGATAGCATCCTTGTCAATCATGTCTTGAACCTTGTGCTTGAAAGCCCTGCAGTTCTCAATGGTGTGACCTGGAGCGCCCTTATGAAACTCACAGTGAGCATTTGCATCATAATCGGCAGGAATGACAGTTGGAGGAGCTAAATCTCTCGGAACGATAGCTTTCTTCTCCATCAACTAAGCAAAGATACTAGCATATATCATTGGTAGGCGATCAAAAACTCTATTTGGCCTCCAAGTTTTCTGCTGACACTGTTGACGAGCACCATGCTGTTGTTGAGCGGCTTGCAATTGTTGTTGCTGAGCAGGATACTGATATCCTTGCTGATTGTAGGCTCGTTGCTGTGGTATCTGAGCTTGCATTGCTTGAACAGCTGGCTGATAAGGCATCGGAGCATATTGCACATCAGCAGCATACGGATATGGATAGTAAGGCATTTGATAAGGCATAGGAGCAGGAGCTTGTTAGGAAACTTGCCCTTTCTGCAAAGAGATAGCATTTGTTTCACCCTATTTCTTCTTGTATCCATTGAAAGGCTTTTTGGTGTTGGCTTGGCTGCTAGAACCTCCTGGGATCTTTCCACTCCTCAACCCCTCTTCAATTTTCTCACCGACAATCACCAAGTCAGAGAATCCAGCGGAGACTCTACCGATCAATTTCTCATAGTACTGGCCTTGCAAAGTACCCATGAAAATGTCAATCAGTTCACAGTCAACAAGAGGTGGATGCACCCTGGCAGCTAGCTCTCTCCATCGTTGTGCGTACTCCTTGAAGGATTCACTGTCCTTCTGAGTCATACCCTCAAGTTGAGTATGATTCGGAGCAAGATCGGTGTTGTACTTGTATTGCTTGACAAATGCATCAGCTAGCTCAGCCCAAGTGCGCATACTGTTACGTTTCAGCTGCATATACCAATCGAGGGATGCCCTAAACAAGCTGTCTTGGAAGCAATGAATCATAAGCTTTTCATCTCTGGCATATGCGGCCATCTTGCGACAGTACATCTTCAGATGAATGTTCGGGCAGCTGAGGCCTTTGTACTTTGAAAATTCAGGCACTTTAAACTTGGGAGGGATAATGACATCAGGCACCAAGCACATTTCCAAAGCACTGAGAAAGTTTTAGTTGTGCCCCTCCATGACTCGGAGTTTCTTAGCTAGATCTCGACACATCTTCATAGCTTCTGAATCTTGGGCAGTGACAGGACTAGCAATGGGCATAGCAGCATGATAGTTCTGAACGTCATCATACTGGTCCACCAAATTGTCTTCGATATGGGGAACTGGAATCTGCACGACAGTAGGTTGGGCCTGCGGGACAGCTCCAATGGTAACTCAGGGCGTTGGGATTGGCTAAGAATTGTTTCCTTCGGCTGCATTAGTGAAGTTTAATGGCATCCCATAAGGATTTGGAATTGGAACCGGAAGTCTGGTGGTAGACCCTTGTCCTTGACCATTGTTATTGACGATGGTAGCTTCACGCATCTCTTCTTCCTTTCGGGCCGTAATGATGGCTTCAAGGATCTGATCAATCTTTCCTTTGAGAGAATCCAACTCTTCTCTGAAGGCAGCTTGCTCTTGCTGAATGTGTTCCATCATTCGTCTTGTATTGGCTCTAGTTGCGTACTGATGTCGAGGAATCAGCTTGATTTACTGGAGAAGAAGAAAGGAGACATAAGATTCTGCTGAAGGATTGGAAATGCAAAATGCACAACATATGAGATGCAATGCAAGATACAAGATCCAGGATCACAGTATCACAGTTCAAACAACTCTGAAGCTAATAATTGTAACAGGTAGGTAACCAAAATTCCTGCTCAAAGAAAATTGACAAGTAAACCCTATACGGGAAGATCTAGACACTCTACCATAAACCCACTCACGGGATGGTTTCTATGTTTGGTTCCCAGGATCACAGACACTAGTCATATTAGTGTCACGCAACAGGCTGGTTGTATTACGACGATAATGACGATAAGGTCTCTACTGAGTGGAGTCCTCATGCTAGGCCCACAAGGAGCAAGTCCTTGGAGACTAACACTACACGACCATCATTATGGGAACTGGTGCTAAAAAGGGTTCCCATTATCATGGACCCTTCATTAATCAAGTTATGCAATAGGCTAGCTGTGTTACAACAAGATCCACGAATAGGTCTCCTCTGGAAGAGCTTTCATGCTAGGCACATAAGGAGCGAGTCCTCGGAGACTAACACTACTCGACTACCAATTATAAACTATGTGTTATCTCTGCTTTTACCAAAGCTCGGGCGTAGAGCTTTAATCATGATTTCATCCCAAGAACCAACAGGCTCCCAAGATAACAAGCACAAATAAAATCCACAAGAGAACAAATATATAAACAAGAAGAAAACAAATAAAAAACAAACACTCCTCACAAAACTATAAGATAGGATCGACTCTCTCTTGCATGGAGCAATGTCCCCAGCAGAGTCGCCAGCTGCTGGACCTCGAAAAATAATGGAGACATTTCGGAGAAACGACCCTCACGCGAAAGGCACGAAAATGCGGTTCGACAGAGTCACCACCGAACTTTATTTTTCCCGAATAGACGGGAGAGGAAAATATCGAGAAAACCTCTTAACGAAAGGATAGGAACAGGGCTTTCGTAACCACATTCCAGGTTCGGGAGTCGGTTATGCGAGGGGAAGGTATTAGCACCCGTCACGTCCGTTGTACTCAACGGGAACCTATTAGGGTATTTTGTGTTGTCTAGGTTTGCTTGTTTTTCTTCTCGATGATAAAGGTAGAATTGGTAGGATAAAAGTTAAAGACGCTAAGGGAAAAGTGGGAGGTTAGAGGATAGGGTGCTCGCCAAGGATTGGGGCCCTTGTGCCTACGTATGCTCATTCGGACAAGAATGAGAAATCAGAGCGTCGTAGTTCGACTACGGGAAAGGTTGGGAGTGTGTGGATGGAATACTGGAAAAAGATAGAAGTGTGCTCGCCAAGATCATTACAATCTTGTGCCTGTGTATCTTACATTCAAACGAGAATGAAGAATCAGAGCAGTCGTAGTTCGTGGTAATGACCACGAAGAGAAACGGGATTGAAATGGGTTTAGGATAAAGATTTGGATGTTTTGAAATCGAAATAATGAACTAATAACAACTCAAGGGCGCGCCTCGAGAGTTACTCATTCGAATATTCAAAGAATGCTAGATTCTAAGAATATCCCTCTTTTGTAAGTTTAAAAAAAATGTTTGTAGAAAGATTGGATCGAAAATGGAATGTGAGGCAAAAAGAGGTTGGTTTAAAAAAAGAGGTCGACGACGAGTCGGGGAATTGATTGTAGACGGAACCGACTTGACGACGTGTCAAGGGTTAAGATTGTGAGAAAACAATATTAGTCCCTAAGGGTGCCCCTAATATCGAAACCACGATAAATTGTGTAGTGTGTGCGAAATAGCGATTGTGAATGCGTACGAGCACTCGACTTAGGAGAATGTTTGAAAATGTTTGAAAAAAAATTGAAAGATTGAGTGAATAATAACTCAAGAGCGTGCCTCAAGAATTATTCACTCGAAGATCCAAGGAATGCTAGATTCCAAGAACCTCCATCTTTCGGAGTTTTAATCGAGAAAATGTTTTGAAAAAGTCGAAAGATTGAATGAATAATAACTCAAGAGCATGCCTCGAGAATTATTCACTCGAAGATCCAAGGAATGCTAGATTCCAAGAACCTCCTTCTTTCGGAGTTTTAATTGAGAAAATGTTTTGAAAATAATTTGGATTGAATTGAGGATATAAAAAGGGTTTGTGATATGAGAAGTGAGAATACGAGATTGGATTTGAGAAGTATATGAGAAATGACGATTATTTGGTAAATGAGACGTTGGTCCCATAACTAATTAATCGGGATATTATCGAGATGCTAGATCTTGACGACACCTTTTTCATTTGAAAATGTTTGGATGAACAATGGAAACATCACACAGAATGCTAGATTCTTATGATATTTCTTTGCCCAAAAAACATACTAGAACAAAAAAATCGAATGATACATTACCTAAGGCGTACGCCTTAATAATGATCGTCGAAAACCCAAGAAGTGCTTGACTTCAAGGATTTAGTTTGCTTTGGAAAAAAAAGTACTCGAGGTGAGTCGAAGTTTGAATTTAAATTTTAAGCGTGTGCTCTAGCAAAGTGGGCTAGTCTTCTAAGTGACCAATTAGAAATAATTGATCAAATAGGTGTCACTGTAAGAAATCCAGGATTAAGCTTTAAAATATTGTGTATGGTGATCAAAGGTTGATGGCGAGGCTTTGTAAGCACTCGACTTACATGGGTAAAAAAGGGACTCGATAAATCGAGAATTTAATTTTGAAAAATGGTTTTAAAACATTAAAGCATTAAACAATACAAAAGCCATAAACATATTACCCTTCAGGAATTGGGTGCATCATTTCGAATGGAAATACAATTTTTTTAAAAAAATAAATTGAAACCTTATTAAAGGAGTAACCATCATTGATCATATGTTGCATGGTCTCAAACTTCTTACTTTCCCTTTTTAATCCAAACACATACCAAGTGTTGATATACCTTAAAACGAAAGGCGCTGCTACACTGTGCATTAGGCTAAGTCAACTTCTATCATGTATTACACTTGCATTTAGGGGTCTTCCACTACACGGCATCCAAACTCACGTGTAAAAGTGGCTCTTCACTTCCTTCAAACATTTTTAGCCCCTAAATCATTGTATCAACATCATCTTCTTTCATAAACATGTGCACTATACTGGTTTTGTTGGTAGTAACTTGGTCTACATTAAAATCAATAAGAAACTTTTGGCCATTTACACTTTTGCACTGACCGTAATTCCAAGGGTTAAGATCAAATAATTGAATGCTTTGTCCTAAAGTCTTGAAGCACCTTTAACAACATACTTAGCATTCAAATAACCTGTTAGCAGTCAATACACTTATCATCAACGAGCCAAATGCTATGAACAACAATAATCTCACAGTTTAATATATGTAACAAAAACAGCAGCTACTGAAAGAGATTAGGACGAAACGTATTGTGAGATTTATGAAACATTCACAACTAACTACATCGAATAACCGTGTCATCCATTAAGACAACCAACAACATGGTACAATCAGTAAGATATAACAAATTTCAACACGATGTCCATTACCAAGAATTAATTCCCATAACAACCATACTATTCGCATCGGCACAAGCATACAATAATGTCGAAACTGCAACAACTTTGAATTGTGCCAAACAAAATTGTGATTCATCGTTGTTGCTAACGGGCCACACAGATGAACAACATGGTGCTATCCTTTGTTAATTCCAATATGTTGCAGAAGATGGAGTCCAGGGTGTCGCGCCGATATTGAATCCATATTAAATCCGCTAATCAATTCTCAACTTGTATGTAAATGAAAAAAACAACCAACAGAATAACAAAACAATACCAAAATTGAAAACAAAGAAGAAAGATCTAACACTCACTTCTCCCGCTCATCTCTGTCTCCATAAACCGAAGCCAACTCGGCACAGTTATTACAAAGTTGTTGTTGAAGAGGTCGTCACGGTTGTAACGGCATATTCGACTCAACTCTTGAATACTTCAAAAAACCGTGAAAGCCAACGTGTGTTATTGATTGTTGCTATTGGAAAAAAAATGACCCCCACGTCACGATTTCGTCAATCTGGATGCGTTGAATGATACCGAAGCTGAGCTGTTATCGACAGAGGAAAACGAACCCCCTTAACTCAGTTGACTTGACCTGATATATAACCCAAACAAGACAAACTTCGACCTGAAAAAGGTTAAAAAATAGAACAATTTGAGGAAAACAGCTTCGAATTTGTTGAACCAATGCACCGTTGATGTTGAGAGCTGCAGTTCTTGCTTCAAGTTGTTGTTGATGAACTGCTGCTCTATACACTTCGATGAACCTGCACGGAATCTAACAGCACAAACAAAAATAAAATAAACTTAGTGAAAAAACGTTGTTGTGAAAAAACGAAATTTGTTGCTGAGTTAAACTAGATAGAATCTGCACAAGCTCTTGTTACTTCCTGGGGTGTTATTGTCGCTATTTCTGAAAGCTGTTACTACGCCACTGATGTAAGCCGCACGAGCTGGGGATGTCGCATCCTAGCTAGGAACGGATACGTGAGTGTACGAGGTTGGTGAGGAATTGAAACAGAGCCAAGTTTTCCTTGCTTCGCGTTGTTGCGGTGAGTTGGTTGTTTAGAGGTGCATCGTGAGGATGCAGATATTGCTGTAGAGTTAATGGTTGGGGATGGTTGAGACATTATCATTGCGGAGAACTCGCGGTATGTCGTCGTTGTTGTAAGTATGAGGGGTACAAGGCCGATGTTGTTGCGTCGCGTCACTTGTTGTGGTGAAGATATTCAGAACAGCTACTGGATTTTGGTGTTGCTCCAAATTTACAACCTGCACAAAATAGTCATAACCCAAACAGAATAACAAACTCTTAGAGAAATAATAATCGATGAAAACAGAGTTGAATCATAAACACGAGCGATATCATTATCTTGCTGCTGCTACTCGACTTTCCGTTGTAGAACTCAAATGCTGCTGGTTCCAACTGTAGCAATCTACAAGTCAGCTTTATGTTGTGGTTACCGCTAAGTCAGAGCCTCACGAAAGCTGAAAATGTCATGCTACCGTTGCGAACCGCTGTTGTACCTGAAATTGAAACATGACGAAATATGAAAACACAACAGACACAGCTACAAGCTGATACAAGCTGAAAAAGTCGTTGCCGAAACATAAAAACTCAAAGCTTTGCGTTGGGGTTATTGTTGTTGAATCCGAACTATTGTTGTTATGCTGAACCACTGCTCGACATCGATATCGTGTCACACCTAAGGACTGTTTCCCCAAGCCGTTTCGCATCTTGTCGCCGAAAGCGCAAGTGCTGTTTAATGAAGATCTGGGTTGCACAACAACGTCGATGTTGCTTGTTGTTGTCGTTAAATGCAAATGGAATCCAGGTTGATGCCTCTGTCAAGCCAAAGATGCAGACACTAGAGTGTTCAGAAGATGAGGCCAGAAGGTACTCGTGGCGCCATCGTTGTCGCGAAGAGTTGCTGAGCCATTGAAGGGTGTCAGAGTTGAATCGACTTGGATGAGCACGGTTTGAGTTCGAAGAAAATGAATTAACGAACTCTTTTGTTGCACGACGGTGAAGGGTGCACCAGGGAGGCATTTTCCGGTGATGAAATGATGATGGCGGCGCCGGTAAAATGAGGGAGATGGGGAAAACGAAGGTGGTGAGAGGGATAGACTGTGAGGATGAAGTGATGATGGTGGCGGTGGATCTTTTCCCAAAAGAAGAAGGTTATGGTTTTGAGATTTTGGGAAGGGAGATGAACAGTGATTTGATTTAGGGTTTTTTCTGCCCCTTTTATTCGTCCCCAAAACCCTACATTTCATCCCTCACAACCTTAACAGGCCGCAGGCAATGGGCCTCCTCCCACCTCTGCTTTCTCTTTTTTCTTAATTTTTCAGCAATTAATTAAAAATAAGACATATAAAAAACTAATATTACATTACTAATTGAATTTAATAATACTAATTAAATGAATATTAAAATATATAAAAATAAACTAAAATTTTATAAAAAACAAAAGATAATTACTAAAAAAAATATATTATTAGTAACATTAAAAAGAAAAAGTTTAAGAAAATAATATTCACAAAATATTTTTTAGGCCACGTGCCGTGCCTTTATTGGGCAAAAAATGATAAAGTTTAAGAAAAAACAACCAATTGCAGGTGAACACGTGCCTAAATGACATGAAGTTAAGCGAGTAGTGCAAAATTGAAAATAAAATCAAAAAAACGAAAATAATTAAAACGGGTAGGACAAATTTAGGGTATGACAATGAGGAGCCTCTTCTCACGTTGTCTAGAGTGTTTAGCGTATGACCTTTGGGCGATATGCGACGCATTCGCTCCTACGTCTTAGGATTTAGTGTATGCATCCCGATCCAGTTCCCTTTTTGTTTAGGCGTTCAAGTGCGATTTAGACCCTTTTCTCTCGCCCTCGTGCGATTAAGACCCTTTTTCTCTCACACCCGTGCGATCGAGACCCAATTATCTGTAGTTAGCCGAACTACAACTGCTCTGAGTTCTCATGCCAGATGAGAATATGTAGGCACAAGACGCGATGTCTTGGCGAGCACACTAACAACTAATTTCGCTCTTCTCTCGCCTCTGTGCGATTGAGACCTTCCTGCTGATGACTAATCTCCCTTTCTCTTGCCTCAGTGCAATCGAGACTAGCCTGTTATTTTGAACCCTTTTCTCTCGCACCCGTGCGATCGAGAACACCCTGTTTTTTCGTAGTTAGCCTGAACTACGTTTTGCTCTGATTTCTCATACAAGATGAGAATACATAGGCACAAGACGTGATGTCTTGGCGAGCAACCTCCCCTGTAGTTTCCCGAACTACGTTGACTCTGACTTTCCCATTGCACGAGGGAATACATAGGCATAGGGCGGCGATATCCTATCGAGTCAGTTCTTTTCGTTCCTCCCGTTTAGCAGCAGCCTTTAGATAGTTTGTTTTTCACCCATAAATAGACTCCAAGCGTGGATCCCGTTGAGTACAACGGACGTGAGGGGTGCTCATACCTTCCCCTTGCGTAACCGACTCCCGAACCCGAGATTTGGTTACGATGACCTGTCTTTTCCCTTTTTCGTAGGTTTTCTCTGATTGTTTCCTTTCTCTCTCTTTGGGATAAATAACGAGCGGTGGCGACTCTTCTGTCTTTGCCGGCCCCTCTTCGCAGCGATGCGACAAGTAGCGGCTCGTCACAATCCTTCATCTTTAGAAACATAATGTCCTCATCAGGAAATTCAAACTTCATTGGTTGATAGTCGTCAATCGGCTGCTCTGCGAGATACTCTAACAAAACACTTCCCTTAATGGCCTTTTGGGAAACATAGTAAATATCGTATTATGTCAGGACCATCTGCCACCTAGCAATTCTTCCTGAAAGTGCTTGCTTCTCGAACACGTACTTAATCGGATCCATCTTCAAAATCAGCGTGGTTGTGTGATTCAACATGTACTGCCTTAGGCGTTTGGCTGCCCAAACGAGTGCACAACATGTCTTTTCTAACATTGAGTATTTGGACTCACAATCTGTGAACTTCTTACTCAAATAATAGATAGCATGTTCTTTTCTGCCCGTCTCGTCATGCTGACCGAGTACACAACCCATGGAGTTCTCAAGAACCGTTAAGTACATTATCAAAGGTCTTCCTGCCACTAGAGACATCAGTATCGGAGGCTCCTGCAAGTATTCTTTTATTCTTTCAAATGCCCTTTGGCAATTTTCATTCCAGACAACGGCCTGATCTTTCTTTAACAGCTTGAACAATGGTTCACAGGTGGCCGTAAGGTAAGATATGAACCTTGCAATGTAGTTCAATCTACCTAGAAAACCACAAACCACTTTTTCTGTTCTAGGCGCTGGCATTTCTTGTATTGCTTTTATTTTTGCAGGATCGACCTCGATTCCTTTTTCACTGACTATAAACCCCAATAGCTTTCCTGACCGTACACCAAAAGTGCATTTGTTCAGATTCAACCTTAGTCTGAATTTCCTCAACCTTTCAAACAGTTTCAAGAGATTAACCAGATGTTCCTCCTCAATTTGTGACTTTGCGATCATGTCATCAACATAAACCTCAATCTCATGATGAATCATATCATGAAACAAAGTCACCATCGCCCGCTGATAAGTTGCCCCTGCATTTTTCAATCCAAAAGGCATCACCTTATAGCAAAAAGTCCTCCACGGCATGATAAAGGTTGTTTTCTCCATGTCTTCTGGAGCCATCTTGATTTGGTTATACCCGGAGAAACCATCCATGAAAGAAAGCACAGAATGTTGAGTTGTATTATCCACTAGCACATCAATATGAGGGAGCGGAAAGTCATCTTTCGGGCTCACTCTATTCAGATCACGATAATCCACACACATACTGACCTTACCGTCCTTCTTAGGTACAGGCACAATGTCAGCGACCCACGAAGGATAATTCGTGACAGCAAGAAAGCAGGTGTCCAACTGCTTCTGGACCTGCTCTTTAATCTTAACTGCCATGTCTGGTCTATTTCTTCTCAATTTCTGCTTTACGGGTGGACACTCCTCTCGAAGAGGTAGACGATGAACAACTATATCTATATCCAGTCCTGGCATATCCTTGTATAACAAAGCGAAGACGTCTCTGTACTCTCGGAGCATATCTACCAATCTTCTCTTGACATCATCTTCTAAAACAGCCCCAATTTTGACCTCTTTCTTTTCTTCCTCTGTACCCAGGTTGACGACTTCGATCTCTTCTTGATGAGGCAGAATAACCTTCTCTATCTGTCTCAGGAGTCTGGCAAGCTCTTCAGGCAGGTATTCGTCTTCATCAATATCTACTTCAACTTGAAAGATTGGATTGTCAAAGTCATATCGAGTCATAGACGAGTCTGAACCAGTGGCATCTGCGATGTGAAACCTGCACGATGATGATTTGATGCTTAAAATGAAATGCAAACAAGCACAAACACATTGCCATTTTATTGTTAAAATAAAATAAGAAAAACAGGGATCAAAGTATTTGAATGCATAAAGACGCCTTTTGATTAATGATAAAAGCAAATGTTCAAAAATAAATAAGATAAGGCCCTACAAATGAAAACCACTATGTCCTGGGCGGAACGCAGGGCCACACATAATAAAAGCAAATAAATTAATCTTCAAATGAAACTTGAATGACTTCCTCGATGGTCCAATTGCTCAAGCTTTGGCCAGGAACACACAGCTGAATCCATGCCTCCACGTCACAATCACTGTCCCCTCCTTCTTTAGATATAGCGTTGGTTCTGTCGAAGATCACCCCGCCACTTGTAAATTGCACTAGACCCCTATAACATGGAGCACTCTGTGAGGAAGAAGATGACGGGCTGTACCCCAATCCGAACTTATCCTGCTTGTTGGGAATACTAAGCACCTGACCCCATCCTTGGGAGGAACCAGACTCCACCACAGCACGGGCTTCTTTAAAAGAAGACATGGAAATCTCGGGTGTTCTATCCACCACAGATGGCTTCCCTCTGACCTGAACAACTTCAAACGCTTGGCACAAGGTCTCGTGAATTTCCGCATCTACTTAAATATACTTGAACGATGATAGTTGGTTGATCATTATATCTTCTTCACCATAGACGGTGACGATATTTCCCTCAACCATGTACTTCAACTTCTGATGTAAGGTCGATGTGACTGCACCTGCAGAATGAATCCAGGGTCGACCTAACTGACAGCTATATGTGGGCTGGATGTCCATTATATAAAAGACAGCGTTGAAAATTTCAGGACCCACTTGGATGGGGAGAGTAACTTTGCGAAAACCGATCTCCTTGTTCCATCAAACACTTACACAACAAGATCACTAGGAGTACAGATCACGCCTTTGATGTCTAACTTTATTAAAGCCTTCTTGGGCAACACATTAAGTGATGACCCAGTATCCACCAAGACATGTGACAAGACCGCTCGCCTGCATTTAATAGAGATGTGCAAGGCATGGTTATGATTTCTTCCCTTGGAGTTCAGATCTAGATCTTTGAACCCTAGGCCATTTGCCTACATTCACGTGGGCTAACGACCCCCCTTCAAGCTGATTCACTGAAATTTCCTGCGGCACGTAAGCCGTGTTGAGAATCCTCAAAAGGGCATTCCTGTGTGCCTCAGAGCATAATATCAAAGATAGAATTGAAATTTTGGAAGGAGTCTGTTGCAGATGATCAACAATCTTATAATCGCTCTTTCGAATCAAACGCATGAATTTCGGGGCGTCTTTAACTAGAGCATATTTCTCTCCTTGTTATGAACTTTCTTCTACAATAACCTTATGTAATACCCTAAATTTTGCCCTAAGATTAGTCGTTTCATCTTGCATCCCATTTCATTTTGCATTGCATTTAAACTAACCACTAACGGGTTGTGCAGTTGGTTGATTGTTGCAGGAAAATATCATGTGGCGCGCTCTTTTAGTTTACAGGGTTTCTAGTGCCACTTTATTTTGAATGAATAAAATAGCACAATTGGCAAGAGACCGTGTGTAAGAAGTTGTGAGTGTGAGAGGTTGAGAGTTCGAATCCCACCTTCTTCACTTTTTGTTTTGTTTCTTTTATTTTTATTCTAACTTTTCTATTTTCATAAAAAATAACAAAAATAGTTTTTTTATTATTTAATTATTATTTTCGTATTTTATTTAAATTATTTTTTAAACAAATATTATTTTTTCACTTTTTTCCATATTATTCATAAAAACATCCAAAAATCATAAAATTAAAAATATTAGAAAAGATTTTATTCTTTTTATAATATTTTTAATGTTTAGTAAATAAATAGGGTTTTAAGTTTGTTTTAATTTGTTTAAATTGTATTTAGTTTTGACTAATTATTTAAGTTGGGCTTTAAAGTGGGCATTAGGTTAGAGTTAACCCTAATTTGTTACCTATATAAACATAAGTTGTGTTTGAGAAAGGGAAGGAGACAAAAAGAAAATCGGTGGTCGTCAAGATCTGGAGCTTCAGAAGAGCTTCGAAGCTCATCATCATCACCTCCATTTGAGAAAGAGGAAAAGAGATCCAAAGAAGTTCGTCAAGAACCGTTGCCAGCCGGCGAAGAACAAGCGAAAGTATCACCAACCGACAACTAAAATGTAAGCTTTTTTTGTTATCCCAATTAAAACCTCTTCCAAATAATTAAACCTCCATTTCATTTTTTAAACCAGTTTTTTATTCTAACTAAAAAAACACTTTTTGTGAATTATAACTAAAACCAGTTTTTGATTATAATTACAGTAAGTAAAAACTTAAAACTTTTTCTTAATTAAAACACTAATCACTTGCTATTTTATTTAAATAAGTAAACAGTGTTTAAAACACTTTTATAGTTAAGTGAAAACATTTTTACTAACTTAAAATTAACCCACTCCTAAAGTTAAAACCTTCTTTTTTTTTTAAGTATTAAAATTAACATTTTTTTTTTACGTTAAAATTAAGTTTTAAACTTAAAACTTTTTCTTAATTAAAACACTAACCACTAGCAATTTTTTTTAAATAAATAAAAAGTGTTTAAAAACACTTTTATAGTTAAGTGAAAACATTTTTACTAACTTAAAATTAACCCACTCCTAAAGTTAAAACCTTGTTTTTTTAAGTATTAAAATTAACATTTTTTTTTTACGTTAAAATTAAGTTTTAAAGATTAAAAATTAAAACATGTTAGAAAGGGTAAAACTTTTTTTTAAACTAGAACTTTCTTTAAAATTTTAAAGCTAACATTCTTTTAAAGTAAAACAAACGAGTTTTTTTTTAAATGTAAACTTCTTCTTTTAAACAAAACTTATGATTAGAGCTTTTTTTTTAATTTAAGTATTTCTCTTTTAAAAATTAAAATTAAAACTTTTCTTTTTAAATTAAGATTGAAACTTTCTAAAGATAAAAAGTTAAAACTAAAGTTTCGTTTTTTTAAAAATTAAAACCTTTTAAAATTAAGACTAAAATTTTAATAAAAACAAAATATAAAAATTAACAAAACAATAATAAAAATTCCAAATTGCATTTTCGTGTTTCTTTTAATATAAACTGTGTTTGCCATATTTTCGTCTAACTTTTCACTAATGTTCTCTGTTTCTCTCCTCAGATTATACATAGATTCTGATTCATATTTATTTCAATTTATTTTGTTCCATGGATGTAATTTACGCGAGGCCATGGTCGCGGTTTTATTTTATCTTTTTTTTTTTGGGGATTTGTAATTTACGCGAGTGATCGTCGCGACGCTTTCTTTACTTTCTGCATTTTAATTTCTGCCATATAATATCTTGCCATATTTGCATGGTTTTACCGTTAATTCCCCTCCGAAGGAATTAGGTTTATCCGCTTGACCGCCAAGTCAATAACCCTAATTTTTGACCGTTTAAAACCCTAATGGTTTAAGCGTCCCGCCGTGGACGAAAACACCCTTTACCCTAGCATTAGGTCAAAGAGCCACCGTACTCTGCTTTAGGGTTTCCTGCCGTGGAACACCTAATTTTAACCCTAATTTTCAATTAACAAATTCAACATAGAAATAGGAGTTTCAAAGACTCCACGTAAGCGTGTCCTTAAGATACGCTTACTCCCCTTGAAACCTTGACCACATTCAATACATATCTAACCTCCCTTTCGAGGGGAACTACGATTACTCTGATTCCATTCCCTATCAAGGATATTTAGGCACAAGATGCGAATCTTGCCGAGAAAACTTAGGACTAACCCTTAGGTCTTTAGGTCACTCTATCCCTTAGCTCAATATATCTTAAAACAGATAATAAAATAAAAAAGCATACAATAAACAAAAGGTTCCTATAGAGTACTACAGAAGTTTATAGACTAAAATTTTAATAAAAACAAAATATAAAAATTAACAAAACAATAATAAAAATTCCAAATTTCATTTTCGTGTTTCTTTTAATATAAACTGTGTTTGCCATATTTTCGTCTAACTTTTCACTAATGTGCTCTGTTTCTCTCCAAATATTATACATAGATTCCGATTCATATTTATTTCATTTTATTTTGTTCCATGGATGTAATTTACGCGAGGCCATGGTCGCGGTTTTATTTTATCTTTTTTTTTTTTTTGGGATTTGTAATTTACGCGAGTGATCGTCGCGACGCTTTCTTTACTTTCTGCATTTTAATTTCTTCCATATAATATCTTGCCATATTTGCATGGTTTTACCATTAATCACCCTCCGAAGGAATTAGGTTTAGCCGTTTGACCGCCGAGTCAATAACCCTAATTTTTGACCGTTTCAAACCCTAATGGTTTTAAGCGTCCCGCCGTGGACGAAAACGCCCTTTACCCTAGCATTAGGTCAAATAGTCTTCGTACTCTGTTTTAGGGTTTTACGCCGTGGAACACCTAATTTTAACCCTAATTTTCAATTAACAAATTCAACATAGAAATAGGAGTTTCAAAGACTCCACGTAAGCGTGTCCTTAAGATACGCTTACTCCCCTTGAAACCTTGACCACAGTCAAGACGTTTCTAACCTCCCTTTCGAGGGGAACTACGATTACTCTGATTCCATTCCCTATCATGGATACGTAGGCACAAGATGTGAATCTTGCCGAGTAAACTTAGGACTAACCCTTAGGTCTTTAGGTCACTCTATCCGTTAGCTCAATATATATTAAAACAGATAATAAAATAAAAAAGCATACAATAAACAAAAGGTTCCTATAGAGTACTACATAAGTTTATAGACTAAAATTTTAATAAAAACAAAATATAAAAATTAACAAAACAATAATAAAAATTCCAAATTGCATTTTTGTGTTTCTTTTAATATAAACTGTGTTTGCCATATTTCCGTCTAACTTTTCACTAATGTTCTCTGTTTCTCTCCTCAGATTATACATAGATTCCGATTCATATTTATTTCAATTTATTTTGTTCCATGGATGTAATTTACGCGAGGCCATGGTCGCGGTTTTATTTTATCTTTTTTTTTTGGGATTTGTAATTTACGCGAGTGATCGTCGCGACGCTTTTCTTTACTTTTCTGCATTTTAATTTCTGCCATATAATATCTTGCCATATTTTCATGGTTTTTACCGTTAATCACCCTCCGAAGGAATTAGGTTTAGCCGTTTGACCGCCGAGTCAATAACCCTAATTTTTGACCGTTTCAAACCCTAATGGTTTAAGCGTCCCGCAGTGAGACGAAAACGCCCTTTACCCTAGCATTAGGTCAAATAGTCGCCGTACTCTATTTTAGGGTTTCCCGCCGTGGAACACCTAATTTTAACCCTAATTTTCAATTAACAAATTCAACATAGAAATAGGAGTTTCAAAGACTCCACGTAAGCGTGTCCTTAAGATACGCTTACTCCCCTGGAAACCTTGACCACAGTCAAGACGTTTCTAACCTCCCTTTCGAGGGGAACTACGATTACTCTGATTACATTCCCTATCAAGGATACGTAGGCACAAGATGCGAATCTTACCGAGAAAACTTAGGACTAACCCTTAGGTCTTTAGGTCACTCTATCCCTTAGTTCAATATATCTTAACACAGATAATAAAATAAAAAAGTATACAATAAACAAAAGGTTCATATAGAGTACTACATAAGTTTATCGACTAAAATTTTAATAAAAACAAAATATAAAAGTTAACAAAACAATAATAAAAATTCCAAATTTCATTTTCGTGTTTCGTTTAATATAAACTGTGTTTGCCATATTTCCGTCTAACTTTTCACTAATGTTCTCTGTTTCTCTCCTCAGATTATACATAGATTCCGATTCATATTTATTTCAATTTATTTTGTTCCATGGATGTAATTTACGCGAGGCCATGGTCGCAGTTTTATATTATCTTTCTTTTTTTTTTGGGATTTGTAATTTACGCGAGTGATCGTCGCGACGCTTTCTTTACTTTCTGCGTTTTAATTTCTGCCATATAATATCTTGCCATATTTGCATGGTGTTACCGTTAATCACCCTCCGAAGGAATTAGGTTTAGCCGTTTGACCGCCGAGTCAATAACCCTAATTTTTGACCGTTTCAAACCCTAATGGTTTAAGCGTCCCGCCGTGGACGAAAACGCCCTTTACCCTAGCATTAGGTCAAATAGTCGCCGTACTCTGTTTTAGGGTTTCCCGCCGTGGAACACCTAATTTTAACCCTAATTTTCAATTAAAAAATTCAACATAGAAATAGGAGTTTCAAAGACTCCACGTAAGCGTGTCCTTAATATACGCTTACTCCCCTTGAAACCTTGACCACAATCAAGACGTTTCTAACCTCCCTTTCGAGGGGAACTACGATTACTCTGATTCCATTCCCTATCAAGGATACGTAGGCACAAGATGCGAATCTTGCCGAGTAAACTTAGGACTAACCCTTAGGTCTTTAGGTCACTCTATCCCTTAGCTCAATATATATTAAAACAGATAATAAAATAAAAAAGCATACAATAAACAAAAGGTTCCTATAGAGTACTACAGAAGTTTAGGGTGCTAGTACCTGTCGCTACTGCAAAAATTGGTGTCGGCTATGACAGAAGAGTCGCCACCGTGCGTTATTTATCCCAACGGAGGGAAAGGAAACACTCGAAGTAATCCTACCGCAAAGACGGGAAAGGAATGGTCATCGCAACCAAATCCTGGATTTGGGAGTCGGTTACGCAAGGGGAAGGTATTATCACCCCTCACGTCCGTCGTACTCGACGGGATCCACGCTTGTTTTCTAGTATGGATTGTTATTCTATCTAAACTAAAGGGTCAGGGGTTAAAAGAAAATAAAATGACTCGGCAAAGTATCGCACTTTATGCCTACGTATTCCCGTCTGGAACGAGAAATCAGAGTCAACGTAGTTCGCCTACCTACGGGAAAGGAGGGGAAGGTTGCTCGCTAGGATACGGCATCCTATGCCTACGTACTTTCATACAGCATGAAAGATCAGAGCAAACGTAGTTCGGGCCACGGAAGACACAGATTTGTCTGTTTGTTTTTTATCTTTCTAAAAAGGTTTTCTTCTGATTAAGAGTCCCTAGGGGTAACACACTCAGCAATCAGATTACCGAAGAGTGACCCTCTAGTAACCTTTCTCAAATGGCTTAAGGCTCGTAGCGTATGACGTCGATCATCCTTATTACTGTGTTTTGAATGGTTTTGAGAAAGAAGAGAAAGAACCTCTAAAAACCTATGGTTTGAAATGGGAATCAAAACTACCCTAATGTTGTCATGCATGGGTTACAACCTAATGTCTGTCATAATTCCCTCCTGCACAGAGGAAATCAGAGATCCTATGGGATAAACGGAAAAGAAACAGCATATATACAGTAAACAGTAAAATGCATGAGATGCAGCAGTACAAGCGAGGCAAGGGAGTCCCACTCAACCTCGAACCTGGAAAAACAATAGGCAAAGTGAAACGGCTTCACTTCAAACCTAAGGGGGAAAGCTGAACAAGCCAACAATCAATACAGAAAAAGAAATACAATCCCCACACCAGCTCTGACAGCAACACCAGCTCTGACAGCCACAGTTGATCAATCAGCCAACAGGTTGACAATAACAACTTCTCCCAGCATGACCCCATTTTCACTCCCCAATGACATTCAAGCTTCAGATACGCTCTTAGCTCCAATAATCTCCAGCTTTAGCAAGCACTGAGCCCCAACAAATAAACAGCTTCAAACAGCAGCAAAACCCCAGTCTTCAACAGATAACTCTCTTTGACAGGCATAAGCTTCATCTTCACCAGTCTTCAATGCACTTCTTATCTTCAATAGGCTTACAATCTTCAATGTAGACACTCACAAGAGAGAATAAACTAATAGAGGAAGTTGGAATGTTAAGAGGCTTAATGATAACTGAAGGAAATCACTAAGATCTTATCATAGCAAGGGAGAGGTATCCTCAAGGTTCTAACCAATCAAAGCATGCTCTACATCTCTCCTAAGGAGAGATGGAACTTATTTGGGGGACCTTGTGTCATAGGATGGAATAGAGGCACAAGAAGCTCTCTATGTTTGACAGAAGAAATCAGTCTACTCTAAAGCTCTCCCTATATCTCCTATCTCCTAAGTCTTCAAAAGCAACCTTCACGGATAAGATTCTTCATGCTCCAAGCTTCATCCTTTGTCTTCAATCATCCTCAAAGTCTTCATTAGCATTATCAGGCAAAACTCAAGCCCAACACCCAATTGAAATGCCCAAAACCCAACAAACAAAACAACATCCCAAGAGGAAAGCACACCAATATCACCCAATTTGCAAAAAATCAGATAAAATGGGAATACTCATCATAAAATCCTAGATTAATTTCTAAGGGATCCTAACTAGGTACCCTATACCCCATATAAACCCCAAGACCTAAATCAATCTTAAAACCCCAAAACTATGTGTTGAAATGCACCTATGTCAAGGTAAACCCTAATCCTAATCACCCTAAAGTTTAATGTTCAAAGCTAACTAAAATTAAATCACAAAAATGTGAAAAATTCCAGGGGGAACCTAATACTCTATACTAACTATAGAAAAAATAATTACACCAAAAATCAAAGTGAAATGATCATACTAAATTCAGCAAGTTGGATATACACAATGGAAGTAAAATAAAAAGCAATTAAATGTAAAATGCACCAGAAATAGAAAAAGGCATGAAATGGCATTTTTGTTGTTCTATAATTTTCTAGATGTCTTGATGAAAATGGGGAAAAAATTCCCATCTAAAAATAATGGTTTTTCAAGGACCTAAATGAAATGAAGAAAATATGAGAAAATAAGAGAAAATGGAGATGCGTGTGTGTTGAATAGCAATAAAAGACAATGCAAATCCACAAATGGGCCCATATGGGGGTGTGCATAGAAATGCGCGCATAAGCCCATACTGATCAGAGAATAACATGAAAAAATAGAAAGAAAATTGAGAAAAGCGTGGTAAGAATAGCAATGAAATTCAGTACAAATCCTATTGGGCTTATCAAAGGGGGTGGGGATAACACTAAGTCACTTAAGCCCATTGTCACCTAGTAAGTGAAACGGTGCGTTTCACTTACTATCAGCTTCCTTCACAAATGAGCATTTAATCCTGGGTGTGGGATATGGTTTTTGGTCAGAGTCCATTTGAGATCCTAGGGCATACAGGTTGTCTTCAACCTTTTGAAACTTGGAGGGAAACAAAAATGCCATGGAAACAGAATCTTCCTCAATTCGTGAATCCTCAATTCTTCATCAAAAACCAAACTTAGATGCTCTAATACACTCAAAATTTCACCAGAAATCTAGCCATGCTACTCATGATCCTTGAATCCCTTTCCTCCTCCAAACACGATTGAATCACCAGAATTTGGTCAAGAATCAAAACTCATCAAACCTAAAATTAATTGGTGTAAACTCTTCACCATCTCACCTTGATCAATTCTAACTATCACACTATGATTCTATCATCAAGAACACGAAGATATCAACATGAACAGAATTTGAGTCATCTCCCTAATTGTCTCTAAACCTAACCAAAAGCTACCAGAAAGCTTCCTACAATCATCTACATGCTATCTAACCACCTAAAACCTAAAGATCATGCCTACATCAAGCCATGGATTGAAGTTTACATACCTGTAATTTCTTGATGAACAGAGTGGCAAAAGCTTCAAATCAACCTTCAATAAGCTCCAGATTCCTTCAATGGAGTATGACCTAGCTTTTGTATGCAACAAACTTGATTGAAATGTCTTGAATTCTTGAACCCGATTCTGAGTTGCAGATGAAGAATTCCAAGTGCCAACTCCCAATTCTTCCACGATCTTGCCTTGGATTCAATCTGGAATCAATCACCAATGCTAGAGCAATGTTCTGAATGCAAAAGAAATGATTGAAAGTGGTTGAAACCGTGTAACAGAATTTGGTTTGCAAGAAGATAGTTGAAAGTGCAATCTCTCAAATCTCTCTCAATTCTCACCAACCAGTGCATTGGATCAGTTCTAAACAATATATAGAGTGTGCTTGAAAGCTCTAGAACCTTCTGGATTGATCCAATGAGAAAATCAAAATCTCATGTCATGAAATCTCATGTCATGATATGTTCATACCAGCTCATGCAGCAGCTTGCAATTTACCTTGTTTCTGATTCAAATTGTCCTCTAATGAGATTTTGGATGTGTTTGAATGGTTTAGCACCTTGCATTTGATCTCTTGTGAAGTTTGGCAAATGTAACTTACATCTTAAGTAACAAAATGCAATTTCATGAAATGGATCCCAAATGAGAAAAGTGCTATTGCAAATTCCAATCAAAATGATATGTCATATGTCTCATTTTGGCCTTGGAATGAAAAATCACAAATTTGGTCATTTTAATGAACTTTAATTCTCCCTTTTTAGGCCAATTTTGCAATTTTGAGTTACAAGCATTTCCAACCTCTCATGACCACTTGGTTAGACTCAAAACATCATTTTGAGTAAGTTTTATGTTGAACATTTTCCCATTTGAGGAGTGGAAGATAGAGATTTTGACCTATGTTGAAAAATGACCTGTAATTCAACTTTCCCAAAATACCCCTGGATTGCCAAGACCATAACTTGAGTTCTACAAATCCTCTTGAGGACTTATAGTATTCAAATTAAAACTAAGATCACTATCTACAACTCATATGTTGGCCAAGAATCCATTTGAAAACTCCTTCATGGGTAAAGGTTGCTTGGAAGTCAAGTGACTTTCACAGATAAATCTTAGTGTCCTCTAATGACCCATAACTTGCAAGAACCATAACTTGAGTTCTACGAATCTTCTTGAATACTTCTAGTACTCAAATTAAAGCTATTAAGAATATCTACAAGTTTCATGTAGACCAAGAATCCATTTGAAACTTGCATTTTGACTTATCTGGCTTGGAAGTTAAGCCTAAATTAGGGGATTTTACACTGAAACCCAAATTTAGTAACTCCTCCTCCTCTTGATTCTTTTTTATTTATCCTTGGCACAACACCACACATGTATCAACATGTCAATTCATGAATCCCATAACCTCCAATTAATCCTTGATGCTCTTCAATCATTCAGTTGACTTAGGGTTGACCTAGGGTTGACCCAGATGAAACCCTAGTTGACTGCACTTCAACTGTGGCTCTTGTGCTTGAATCAATGACTTGTCTTATTTTCAATATGACCCTCTAGGCACTTCATAAGCTTTGTACACATTCTGTACCCTCAATTCATAGCTCATACCCCATTGATGACCCTCAATACACCTCAAATTAGGAGAGAAGTCCACCTGTTGACACTCACTCCTCAAGGCCTCAAACATTTCTTGATGACTTGGATAGTCTTAAACTTGAATAAACCCTTGATGTGCTTCTTCAGATAAGAATGGCACTTGATACCTTGTTGGATGCCTTGCTATGCTATGATATGCAAATAATCAGATTATGTACCTGACTTACTATGCAAATGATAATGCAATTGAAACATAAACCAAATGAAATAGGTTGAGCAAATTTTAGGGTGCAACAGCTGCCCCTATTCAAACGGCTTGGACCCGACTGGGTGAAGAGCGAACGGCCTTCAAACAATCGAGGTACGAGACGGTTGAATAAAAAGAACCCGGAAATTTGCCAACCGCAGAAATAAACTGCACAAACTGCTCGGAACACAATATCTGCTGACTGGATCCGGTTGTTACGGCAACAAACTGATCAGTTAGCGACCATGCTGGGGATTATTTTCATTAGCCCGGAAAAGATTCTATCGCCGCAGGGATAGAACTTTGTCCATATTCTGTCCACACAACAACATCCTGACGACTTTGCTGGGGAAACAATTCTGTCTGAACATTCATCCACTTGCTTCATACGGGAAAAACCATCTGAATACTGTTTCTCTTCCTACCTCTGCAGTAGCTACCTCCGTTGGTCCCATCCCATAAACGACTCTGAAGAAGACTCTACTGGGAACAGTGACCCGAGGAAATCACGACGACTTCCTTGGGGAAAATACTTTTGTTGAATATCGGAACACAACCTACATACTCTGTCTATCACGGATCATCATCTATCTGGATACCGGAAAATTCATCCGCCTGCTTCATACGGGAAACTCCATTTTCTTGATTCAAACCGGAAAACACATCTGCCTGAGTCACACAGGAAAGTTTATCCGCCTGACTCTTACGGGAAAGTTCTCCCGCCTGCTTCATATAGGAAAAGATAACACATCTGTCCGATACATACAGGAAAGTCCTTCCGCCTGCTTCATACGGGAAAAGATAACACATCTGCCTGATACATACAGGAAAGTCCATCCGCCTCATTCTTACGGGAAAAGATAACACATCTACCTGATACTTACAGGAAAGTTCTTCCGCCTGATTCTTACGGGAAAATAACACATCTGCCTGATGCATACAGGAAAGTTCTTCCGCCTGCTTCATACGGGAAAGGATAACACATCTGCCTGATACATACAGGAAAGTTCTTCCGCCTGCTTCATACGGGAAAAGATAACACATCTTCTTGATACATACCAGAAATTTCTTCCGCCTGCTTCATACGGGAAAAGCATAACACATCTGCCTGATACATACAGGAAAGTTCTTCCGCCTGATCCATATGGGAAAAGATAACACATCTGCCTGATACATACAGGAAAGTTCTTCCGCCTGATCCATACGGGAAAAGATAACACATATGCCTGATACATACAGGAAAGTTCTTCTGCCTGATTCTTACGGGAAAAGATAACACATCTGCCTGATACATACAGGAAAGTTCTTCCGCCTGCTTCATACGGGAAAAGATAACACATCTGCCTGACACATACAAGAAAGTTCTTCCGCCTGATTCTTATGGGAAAAGATAACACATCTGCCTGATACATACAAGAAAGTTCTTCTGTAACACCCCACTTCCCAAATTAAATAAAATATAAACATTATAAATAAACATCAGAGTTTTCCCCAAAATAGTGGGATATCACATCACCAAATTTTTATAAAAATACTTTATTAATTATTCTCAAAAATAATACAGCGGAAAACATTATTCCAACATTCTCGGCCATCCGCCAAATTTCGTAAAATCTTTATTATTATAATTCACAAAAAAAAGTGATACGTCACAGGATTACAACAAGTTTGACATAAAACAATTAAAACACCCATATCCCGTGTTACGTATCAGAGCATCCTAGACTCGACTGGCACACCACCATCCAAGCTATCTAAGTACCTGGATTATCTGTACTTCCGGAGAAGCACAGACACAACAACAACCAAGGGGTGAGAAAACATGATCAAAAATATATTGGTAATGTAATACATGTAAACAAGGTAGTAAAACACACCAACACACCAATATTCACCCCAACAACTCCATATAACGAACCTACTGTTCAAATTACAATATAACATATTATAATGCAAATATGCAACTCAACACCATGCATGCGGTACCGACTCATTGGTTCATTCAATCGAACCTGGATAGATCACTTACGCTCCTCCTGAGACATGATCTATCCCCCACCATTCTCCACCAAGGAGTACGGATGAATCACTTACGCTCCTCCTGAGACATGATTCATCCCACCAAAACACCATGATATGCACACACCAATGCATAACTATCATATTTAGGCACACTAAGTGCACACGATCCTCCTGATCATATCATCATACATCAATGCATATATGTGTAGATATATTACACCAACACCATATAAATCAATCAGATAGTAAATAAATTCATACTATAACACCATATATAACCACATCCCAACACCCGGGAACACACGATCCTACTGATCACTACATACATATACGTTAACCAATTGTTCACCAACAATATCAAGGAAAACGAGTACCATCACCAAGTAAACAAGTTCATACTTTATCACCAAGATATAAACACGTCCCACCACTCGGGAATACACGATCCTACTGATCACTACACCATGCTCCGCATGATTCATACACCAACTAATTATCCATTTAAATAATTAGTAACGGAAATCACATACTATCACCGAGTACTCACTCTATAACACTCAATCATCTCCCCTATAATCAACAAAGTCCAAGGGCACTACACTCTTAGCGCACACAGTATAACAGCATAGAAAAACCCCATTCTGTTACGCTCGCTACACCCTCGCTAGGCGAGCTCCCAGCGAATGCTCGCTACCTGTTCGCTTAGCGAACCTCCTCGCGAAGGCAAACAGAACCTACTAGACTCACTCGCTACCTCACTCGCTAGGCGAGCACCTAGCGAACGCTCGCTGCCTTCTCGCTAAGCGAAGTGCTAGCGAGTTGCCTGCGACTTCTCAAGTTCTCACAGTTCAGAATTCTCACTCTTCTCTGATTCAAGCTTATTCTATAACATCCACTTCCTATACTATCCGTATTACGACCAATGCATATTAGGCTTATCAATCTTCCTATAATTCTACTCCAAATCAACATTACGGCACACTACCGACACTTTAGAGTTACTCTGAACCTTACTCAAACCAAACCAACACCAACAGTCAATCAACAATGGCAACATCAAACATCCGTACATCATCATATACATATTATTCCAAAGTCATCACTTAAACAATCTATCGACACATCAAAAAGGTCACACAGAACTTCCCTAAAACCGTAAACCCAACCTATACGCCAAATTAACCAAAAACAACAATTCACCAACACTCAACATATTTCAATCCATCAACATCAACATAACTCAACAATCAATAGCATGTCAATATAAAACTTCATCAACGATACATTCCTACGGGGTTAAGGAATCCCCACTACCCTATACATGTATATACCATTCCCAATCAAGTTTCTCCCCCCTTACCTTGTTAATCGGTTGATCGATGAAATTCTTCCTGGATTTGGTCTCTTGGCCTCCTCTTTTCTTTCCGTTCTTCGTTCCCTTTTTCCTTCGTTCTTCTCACTTCTCTCGTTCTTTCCTCTTCTCTCTTTCTATCGCTCTTTCTCTCTTCCATCTTTCTATCGTGTTATTTTCTCTAATACTTCCCCCATCCCTTCATATTCTATTTTCCTTTTTATTTCCTATCCCAATAATAATAATAACTAATAAAAATAATATAATAATAATAATAATAATAACTAATAAAAATAACATAATAATAATAATAATAATAATAATAATAATAATAATAATAATAATAATAATAATAATAATAATAATAATAATATTATTATTATTATTATTATTATTATTATTATCACACCAATTTCCCACGATCTATGGTAATCCCTTTTCTCTCTATTCCAACTTTTCTAATATCTCCTTGCTACCCCTTCATATTTCCTTCCTCACGGTTTCTATCATGACTTTTCATATTTCCATTCTAACTTCCCAATAACCCTTCCACCTCTTATTTTACTTATTTCAACCACTAATATTCCCAATAATAAATCTAATATAATAATTATAATAATCATTATAATAATAATAATAATAATAATATAATATAATACTATTATGATATTATAGTAATATTCAACATAATAATAATAATAGTAATACACCCAACAATAATTATAACTATAATAATAATAATACTAATGATAATAATAACAATTATATTAATACTAATAATAAAATAATATGAATAATAATAATCTTAATATTAATAATACTAATATAATATTACTAATATTAATAATACTAATCATAATAATACTAATAATAATAATAATAATAATAATAATAATAATAATATTATTATTATTATTATCTCACCAAAATAATAATAATAATAATAATAATAATAGTAATAATATTATTATCTCACCAAAATAATAATAATATTAATAATACTAATAAATATAATAATATATAATAATAATACCCCCACCAATATTACTATTATTCATTATATTATCATATTCACACAAAAAATCATAATAATATAATAACTATATTAATAATAATATTATATTCTCCATATTAATAATATTACTACAAATATTAATAATAATCATAAATATAATAATAATAATAATAATAATAATAATAATAATAATAATATTAATACCACCACCAATATTACTATTATTTCTTATATTATTATAAACTCACCAAATTACCACCAATGATCTCCCATCTCAGGGACACCCACCAAACATCATCAAATACACCCTACCAAAGGGCACATCAACATATAATATTTAAAATAATAATAAAATGACTAAATAATTAAAATGGGTGTTACAACTCTCCCCCACTTTAATTATTTTCGTCCTCGAAAATTATCTGATGGAAATAATTCCGGATACGCTCCCCGCATCTTTTATTCCAATTCTCAGGTCACACTGCCTTCTGCAGCACCTCCCCATACTACTTTCACCAAAGATATCTCCTCCCTTCGGAGTTGTTCCTCGCTCGCCAAAACGAACTAGCAATGCCTCAACAATCGGAATATTTTTCACTTGTACATCATCCACCTGGTTCAATGTACTTTCTCGACTAAGACACATGAAACATATCATGCCAATTCACAGCGACAACAGAAAAACAGTCTAACATGTTACTCCTCCCATGCCTCCGCTGCGCCACTCTGATACAACTACAGAACACGTGCGAACTTCTGAGATTTCGAAGCTCGACCAACACCAGTCACCGGCGTGACCCTCAAAATACATATTGCCTCGGATCCTCTCGATCTTCTCAGCCATCTCAAGCATAATCTTCAAGTCTGAGTACAACACTCTCACTCGATTTATTTCAACACAGGAGAGTCCTACACTCCCTATCTCACCAAGCCACATATAGTGCCATTCCTACACTAGGATGGTAACCGTTATTATAGGTAACTCAATCAACGATAATTAATCATCCCACGCTCCACCTTGATCCGACACCCAAGCTCTCACCAATTCTCTACAGACTCAATAGTCCTCTCTGACTGACCATCAGTTTGCGGATGATAGGTCGAACTCAGCTTCAACTTAGTACCCGAAGCTTCCTGTAAGCCCCTCCAAAATCTCAATATAAACCTCAAATTTCCATCTGACACAATATTCGTCAGTATCTCATCCAACTTCACCATTTTCTCAATATGCATCTCGTATATCCTCAACACAGAATAGTTAATCCACTCCTAACAATTCAAATTAAAATTATGTCTTTACAAATTCTTTGGAAATCTCAACACCAATTTCGTGAAAATACTACCTGATTTCCACTCTAGAATATTTAACGACTACATCAGACTCAACAGTCTCTGATGTTCACTCTTCGAATTCCGACAATTCTAACTAGCATATTCCACCTCTCCTTATCCATGGTCTCAAAAACAATCTACTCAAGTTCGGTTACTTCTTCATAGCACCGAGATGGATACTCCATCTACCTCAATGTATTTCTTCACGAGTACTCCTACTCCCTTCAACAACATCTGATATACATACTCTATCATAACACCTCGTGGTATTATTTCCACAAACCCGACAATCCACTCTTCGACTCTAATTTATCAATTTCAACTAATTCACTATTCAACCCAGATTTCTGACTTTCTCGATTCTTCTCAAGGATATCACTAGTCAGATCTTAATAATAAAGCTTAACTCCATAAGAAGTATCCTTACTCACAAAACGCATATTATGAAATTTCTCAATCAGTTCTAACTCTTTTCACCATCATCTTCGGTATATGCAAATATTTCTAACTCACTGCATCATCTACCATGTCCGCTTTACCCGAATGGTAATTCAACTCGAAGTCGTACTCTTTTCGAAGTCCCAATTATTTCCTATGCCTCATATTTGTCTTATTCAAATTAAACAAACACCTTAAACTCTTAAGATCACCAAACATCTCCGATCTCAGTCTGAACTTTTGAAGACTCCGACTCCAGTACAATCACAATAGTAACCAACTCTAAATCACTGGTCGGATGATTTCTCTTATACACTTCAAGTTGCCTTTTGCATAATTGAAACTCGCTGAAGTTGTCTTTAGCAAATCCCCAAATTATATCAACAAGCATCACAAACACCACAATTAGTTCTATCGGATTCGGCAGAACTTTCCTTACGGAAGTATATCACCGCTCTTTTTCCAACACTGATAACTCCAGTTCCTTATGCTCAACATAATCCTCTATACGCTTAGAATACCTTAAAATATCATTTATTAACACAACCATTGCCTTATATAAATAATTAAAGAAGATCCCATTCCAAGTGGACAAACAAGTTGTGAGTTATAGCGGGAACACATACCGTACCGCCCGTCCTTACCACAAAATTCAAACACACTTCATCAATAAATAGCTTAAATCTATGTCAATACTTCACCATCTCATAGATAATTTGAATAGCTTTCCAACGCTTCGAACCGCGCGTCATTCCGAGTTACGGTTCTCCCGTTACGGCAAAAACACCAGAATAACATTTTCTGCCCAGGACCCCTTCGCCAGGCGAACACCGCAGCGAATATGGACGTTCGCCAGTATGCTCGCCAGGCGAACATGACAGTCCCGAAATCCTCTTTTCGACCGTTACCCGACTTCCGAGTGTCCGATTTCGATTCCGTAAAAAGCTGCGATCTCGGAATTTAACGTACAACAACAATTTTATACTTAGGAAGCCATCCAACACATTTTAAATCTATGAATAATTTAAAACTCAATTACTTCCAATCTCAACAGCAGATCTTTGAGCCTCCTAATACGATGGAACTTTTGACCTTCGTCCCATCCACCACAAGAACTCTACTCGAGATCACATGACCAAGGGACTCACATCCCTCGATCAATTGTTCCATCAAATCATTAACTCTTGGAAGCGAACACCTATCCTTGATAGTCACCCTGTTCACTTATCTATAGTTCACCCAAAGCTTCACAAAACCTCCTATCTGTCTAACCAACAAAATTGGTGCACATTACGGTAGCACACTCAAACAAAAGAACCTCTCTCCTAGAAGGTCTTCAAGTTGACTCTTCAACTTCTCCAATCCCAACGAAAACACACCATATGGAGTCACTAATATCGGACTCGTTCCAACAACAAAGTCAACGTGTGAGCTTTACTTCACACTCCGATAGTAAATCACCTACCTCATCCGGAAACCTCTGGCAATCGCAATAATTGACAAATCCCAATTTTTCTCACTTTCCTTCTCATTCCAAGTTTCAGTCAAAATAGACACTTCAACACCGTCTTACGCCAAATTCCTCAAAATAATCCCTTAAGCACTTAGCTTAACTCAAGACTATACACTGTTCACTGCCACCCAAGCTTGCAAGATACGTCTATCCCATCCAACACAATCCCGTCCACTATTAACAAGAGATTAAGGGTGATCAGTTCCTCAATTTGTTAATAGACAGCCGAAATCATGATGGGGTACAAACCATCTTTACCAAACTATAATATCACTCCTCAACACACTAAGCCACCACACTGTAGCTTTTCGGAGAAATACAACTTCTCCCCCACTGGAATCATTCCACTTCTACCAATGAAGTTAACCAACAACATGTACCGACAGTGTTTTTACACACATGTCGCATACCAGGAAACAATAACACTAGACAACATTGGCCGGACGGACCGACCTGCTCTGATACCAATTGTAACACCCCACTTCCCAAATTAAATAAAATATAAACATTATAAATAAACATCAGAGTTTTCCCCAAAATAGTGGGATATCACATCACCAAATTTTTATAAAAATACTTTATTAATTATTCTCAAAAATAATACAGCGGAAAACATTATTCCAACATTCTCGGCCATCCGCCAAATTTCGTAAAATCTTTATTATTATAATTCACAAAAAAAAGTGATACGTCACAGGATTACAACAAGTTTGACATAAAACAATTAAAACACCCATATCCCGTGTTACGTATCAGAGCATCCTAGACTCGACTGGCACACCACCATCCAAGCTATCTAAGTACCTGGATTATCTGTACTTCCGGAGAAGCACAGACACAACAACAACCAAGGGGTGAGAAAACATGATCAAAAATATATTGGTAATGTAATACATGTAAACAAGGTAGTAAAACACACCAACACACCAATATTCACCCCAACAACTCCATATAACGAACCTACTGTTCAAATTACAATATAACATATTATAATGCAAATATGCAACTCAACACCATGCATGCGGTACCGACTCATTGGTTCATTCAATCGAACCTGGATAGATCACTTACGCTCCTCGTGAGACATGATCTATCCCCCACCATTCTCCACCAAGGAGTACGGATGAATCACTTACGCTCCTCCTGAGACATGATTCATCCCACCAAAACACCATGATATGCACACACCAATGCATAACTATCATATTTAGGCACACTAAGTGCACACGATCCTCCTGATCATATCATCATACATCAATGCATATATGTGTAGATATATTACACCAACACCATATAAATCAATCAGATAGTAAATAAATTCATACTATAACACCATATATAACCACATCCCAACACCCGGGAACACACGATCCTACTGATCACTACATACATATACGTTAACCAATTGTTCACCAACAATATCAAGGAAAACGAGTACCATCACCAAGTAAACAAGTTCATACTTTATCACCAAGATATAAACACGTCCCACCACTCGGGAATACACGATCCTACTGATCACTACACCATGCTCCGCATGATTCATACACCAACTAATTATCCATTTAAATAATTAGTAACGGAAATCACATACTATCACCGAGTACTCACTCTATAACACTCAATCATCTCCCCTATAATCAACAAAGTCCAAGGGCACTACACTCTTAGCGCACACAGTATAACAGCATAGAAAAACCCCATTCTGTTACGCTCGCTACACCCTCGCTAGGCGAGCTCCCAGCGAATGCTCGCTACCTGTTCGCTTAGCGAACCTCCTCGCGAAGGCAAACAGAACCTACTAGACTCACTCGCTACCTCACTCGCTAGGCGAGCACCTAGCGAACGCTCGCTGCCTTCTCGCTAAGCGAAGTGCTAGCGAGTTGCCTGCGACTTCTCAAGTTCTCACAGTTCAGAATTCTCACTCTTCTCTGATTCAAGCTTATTCTATAACATCCACTTCCTATACTATCCGTATTACGACCAATGCATATTAGGCTTATCAATCTTCCTATAATTCTACTCCAAATCAACATTACGGCACACTACCGACACTTTAGAGTTACTCTGAACCTTACTCAAACCAAACCAACACCAACAGTCAATCAACAATGGCAACATCAAACATCCGTACATCATCATATACATATTATTCCAAAGTCATCACTTAAACAATCTATCGACACATCAAAAAGGTCACACAGAACTTCCCTAAAACCGTAAACCCAACCTATACGCCAAATTAACCAAAAACAACAATTCACCAACACTCAACATATTTCAATCCATCAACATCAACATAACTCAACAATCAATAGCATGTCAATATAAAACTTCATCAACGATACATTCCTACGGGGTTAAGGAATCCCACTACCCTATACATGTATATACCATTCCCAATCAAGTTTCTCCCCCCTTACCTTGTTAATCGGTTGATCGATGAAATTCTTCCTGGATTTGGTCTCTTGGCCTCCTCTTTTCTTTCCGTTCTTCGTTCCCTTTTTCCTTCGTTCTTCTCACTTCTCTCGTTCTTTCCTCTTCTCTCTTTCTATCGCTCTTTCTCTCTTCCATCTTTCTATCGTGTTATTTTCTCTAATACTTCCCCCATCCCTTCATATTCTATTTTCCTTTTTATTTCCTATCCCAATAATAATAATAACTAATAAAAATAATATAATAATAATAATAATAATAACTAATAAAAATAACATAATAATAATAATAATAATAATAATAATAATAATAATAATAATAATAATAATAATAATAATAATAATAATAATAATAATATTATTATTATTATTATTATCACACCAATTTCCCACGATCTATGGTAAATCCCTTTTCTCTCTATTCCAACTTTTCTAATATCTCCTTGCTACCCCTTCATATTTCCTTCCTCACGGTTTCTATCATGACTTTTCATATTTCCATTCTAACTTCCCAATAACCCTTCCACCTCTTATTTTACTTATTTCAACCACTAATATTCCCAATAATAAATCTAATATAATAATTATAATAATCATTATAATAATAATAATAATAATATAATATAATACTATTATGATATTATAGTAATATTCAACATAATAATAATAATAGTAATACACCCAACAATAATTATAACTATAATAATAATAATACTAATGATAATAATAACAATTATATTAATACTAATAATAAAATAATATGAATAATAATAATCTTAATATTAATAATACTAATATAATATTACTAATATTAATAATACTAATCATAATAATACTAATAATAATAATAATAATAATAATATTATTATTATTATTATTATCTCACCAAAATAATAATAATAATAATAATAATAGTAATAATATTATTATCTCACCAAAATAATAATAATATTAATAATACTAATAAATATAATAATATATAATAATAATACCCCCACCAATATTACTATTATTCATTATATTATCATATTCACACAAAAAATCATAATAATATAATAACTATATTAATAATAATATTATATTCTCCATATTAATAATATTACTACAAATATTAATAATAATCATAAATATAATAATAATAATAATAATAATAATAATATTATTAATACCACCACCAATATTACTATTATTTCTTATATTATTATAAACTCACCAAATTACCACCAATGATCTCCCATCTCAGGGACACCCACCAAACATCATCAAATACACCCTACCAAAGGGCACATCAACATATAATATTTAAAATAATAATAAAATGACTAAATAATTAAAATGGGTGTTACATCTTCCGCCTGCTTCATACGGGAAAAGATAACACATCTGCCTGACACATACAGGAAAGTTCTTCCGCCTGCTTCATACGGGAAAAGATAACCTTGGATACAACTTTTTAGCCTGTTCGCGGTAGTAGCTAACTCCATTGGGGATATTCTGAAAGATAACCGCCCGACACCCGTTTCAACAACCAGTGACCTCTTTTGAAATTTTGATTCGTGAAACCCTGAAATGCTGCCGCGACAGCAAACTTGAAGAAAAAACACTCCGCTGGTCAGAT
>CAWUDS030004903.1:0-68999 GCA_963859935.3 Lathyrus sativus | reverse complement strand
TCACCCTAATTAGGATTTGCACCACCTTTACAAAGATGAGAGACTAGCATGCTATTTATAAGAAACTAGCATACTAACCTAATGGAATTTTACACACAAGCCCATTACACAAGTTAACTTAAGGAACAAGCTAACTTAAACAATTAGGCTTACAAGCAAGACCTAATTAGACATACTGACTTAAACTATAAGTTAATATATTTCGCAACATGCTTGAACAAACTTCGACTACAGCATGAACAACTCCTGTCGAAATATCAAGCTATCCTTGTCGACACTAGAGTTCAATCCAAAATACCACAAATCTCCATCTTAAAACAAACTCTACACAAATAAGGGCACAAACTAGCTTTCATCATCTCAGATCCTTTCAACGCTTCTAAAAAACTTTGTTGAACGAGAAAGGCTTGCATCTTCAAGTGCCACAAATCAAAATTATTCACACCAGTGAATTTCTCAATCTCATACTTTGTTGATGACATCTTCTCCTCCACGCTCACCACACCAGTTTGTTGTGAATTCGTGTCGTCAAGAATAAACTAAACTATGAGAAAAAGATTTGAGTTTCTTGAACAAACACAAGAAACTTTATTAGGCTTCACAAAGAAAAAGAGAAGAAGTAAGAAGAATAAAGAATTGGTTAAATCTATTTTACTATTCACTTACTCAATAAGGGTTCAAAGATTACAAGTGAATACTAACAATTAACCTCTCTCACCCTAATTAGGATTTTTACCACCCTTACAAGGATGAGATACTAGCATGCTATTTATAAGAAACTAGCATACTAACATAATGTGTTTTTACACACAAGCCCATTACACAAGCTAACTTAAACAATTGGTCTTACAAGCAAGACCCGATTCAACATACTAACTTAAATTACAAGTTAATATATTTCGCAACATGCTTGAACAGACTTCGACTACAACATGCACAACTCCTGTCGAAATATCAAGTTATCCTTATCGACACTAGAGTTCAATCTAAAATACCACAGTGTGTAATCTGCTTGTTAAGAAGCACACTTGTAAACACAAAACTTGTTATATTAACTTTGGTTAATTTTCTTGAGAGACTAAATTTAGTAAGGATTCTCAAGAAGTCATTAACGGTTAGTTTTTGAGTTGTAATTCTTTGAGAGACTAAGGTATATTCAGAATTCTCAAGAATCTTAGATAATTAATCTTTGACTTGTATAATCAAATTAATCATTAGATTAATTCCTTTTTGAAGGTAAAATCACTCAGGTGGGTGGACTGGACGTAACTTCGTTAACAACGAACCAGAATAATAATACTTGTGTTCTTATCTTTATCTTTACCTTTGATATTTGATATATTGGGTGGAAAAAGTTTTTAAAGCGAGAAAACCAATTCAAACCCACATTTAGTGTGTTTCTTGCGTTCAATTGGTATGAAAGCTCTGGTTCTGGTATTGACTTGTTGTGTCAAACACTTAACCGTGTTAGATAAATATCCATATTTATTTGAAACATAAAATGGCACATGCAAACAATGATCAAGATTATTACTTTGATAAACCTCCAATTTTTTATAGAGATAAATTTGATTAATGGAAAGACAGAATACAAAGTTTCTTTCTTGGCCATGATGCAAATCTATGAGATATGGTAATAGATGGGTACATACATCCTGTCAATGCTATAGAGACTCTGCAAAGTCTATATTTGAATATTTAAGAATGACTCATGAAAGAAATTATAACGCCCCATAATGCTTTCGGGATTAGCGACTGACCCTACAAACAAACACAGATCTTTTCAGCATGTTTTGTCCTCACTCACAAGCTTTCTGGGAAACTTCCCAGAAGGTTACCCATCCCAAAATTTCTCAAAGTCAAACACGCTTAACTCTGGAGTTCTTATGAAACGGGCTACCAAAAAGAAGATGCATCTTGTTGGTATAGGTAGTAAAAGTTAATCCTTATAAGTCTTCCTTCAACCATGTAGTCCCATACATGCACAACCTCATGATCCCTCTTATTTCGGTATGAAACCGTTTTTTCCTAGAAGCTGTTAAGAGTGTATTATTGTCATACCTCGTGCACCGACAATCACTCACTCGCCTTCGGGTGTTATATGTAAACCACTCTCCATTCTCTTCGGCCTCGAGTGTTACTAAAATGAGAAAGTAAAGGAACTTAAGGCTCTAACTTTAATCCAGAAGTATGAACCCTTCAAAATGAGAGAGGATGAAATGATTGAGAAGATGCTCTTAAGATTTCAAACTCTTGTGGCTGGATTAGAAGTTCTAAAAAAGGGTTGCACTACTTCAGATCACGTAAAGAAAATCATCAAAAGTTTGCCCAAGAAATGAAGGCTAATGGTGACTAAACTCAAGGTGTCAAAGGATTTGAACATTACAACTCTGGAAGAGCTTGTGAGCTCTCTAAGGAGTCATGAGATAAAGCTATAAGAGGGTGAGCCTCAAAGGATAGTTAAGATTGTGGCTCTGAAGGTTAAAGATCTTCAAGCTGAAGAAGAAAATTCTGAAGATGACTCTAAAGAAGAACGAGTTTATATGGGACTTAAGATAAACACTTATGGATCAAAATCAGATTTAGAATAAGATTCAGACTCTGACGAGGTATTTTCTCATCTCTCTCATTTTGAATTAGAATTATCCTTAGCTGAGATTCCTGAAAAAGAGTCAGAACCTTCAACAAAGATACAAGAATCTGAAACAGAATCATTTAGTTGATTTTGGAGCCCATGGTGAACTACTGAAAGAAAAGTCTATTTTAAAAGAAAGATTCACTAGTTTATTAAAGAAGACTTTGCCCTAAAAACCAAGAGTAAAAAGATATCCTTTTAGAAGCTCCTATGGATTTTAAATGTGCTTCTAAAAGATATGAAGCTTCTTTTAAAAATTTCTATCTAAGAACATAGATAGAAGCAGAATGACTTTAATAACCTATGAAGTTAGTGACATCAGAAAAAGAGGCATTGGTTATCTTAAGCCAAATAAATCCATGTTCAAGCCTAAGTCTAAAGAGAATGTCATAAATTCAAAAGCTTTATATTCTCATGTCACCTCAAAACACAATGTTTATTCTACACATAAACCATGGGTTGATAAAACCTCTAGAAGAACTAACCACAAAGGACCCAAAAGTATATGGGTGTCAAAAGATAAAATAGTTTACGTTGCAGATATCCTAAGCAGCAAAGTTGAGACACCAATCCTGGTACCTGGACCATGGATGCTCTCAACACATGGAGGGAAGAAGGCACATGTTCCAAAATTTGTAACTTAAGCCAATGGCTTTGTAGTCTCTAAAGAAGATCAGAATGGGTAAAATTATTAGTTTAAGGACTATTGGTAATGATTTCCTCCCCCCCACGTCTGATGTATGCGTTTTATGCTTAACACTAACAAGTTTGATTCTAAAGCTCAAATATATCATGTTAAAATACTTTAAATCCTCAAAAGGCTATATAGTATACAACACTGAAACTAACATTGTTGAGGAATTAATTCATGTTGAGTCTGGTGATAAGCTTGACTATGTAAAGTCAATCCTAGTTAAAAATTTACAGATATGAAGATTAGCTACTTTGACTCTGAGGATATAACTTCTGGAAGTACTCAAGAAGAAACCAAACAATCATAACTAGAAGTTGTTGAACCTCAGAACCTTTAAGGAGTTTAAAGCCAAAAATATCTCTTTCTGAAGATCTGATTTTGGGTGAAAAGATAGAACCTGTCAAGACCTGTCAAAATCAGATCATCATTCAGACGAAATGAAAAGACGCTTCTGGAATTGGTTTCTATCATAGAACTAACATTCTATGATGAAGCTCAGAATCACCAAATTGGAATTCTGGAGAAGGATGAGGTAAGCATAGAAGTATGTCAGATTGTCTAGGTCAGAATCCCTCTGAAAATCTCTGTCTTCTGGACTCTGAATGATATTAATGGTTTAATTCATGCACTTTCATCATGGCTAAGAACTATATTGACATGTGTCTAACTAATTCTTATAGTAGTAAAACTCTTGAATAAACCTTGAGAATTTTTTTTGGTAAAACAAAAATTATGTTATGGCACCTCCTAGTTTGATTTTGTCGTCTTTTTCAAAAGTCAATTTTTATTCTTTTTTATTGATGATAAAAGAGGAGAAATAAAATGATTTTGATTCATTTTTATTCCAAGAATTAAATCCCAAACATGTTATAATTAATGGATTTATCATATGACTATTAGTACTGATTTAATAATCAGAATTATTCTAAGTCTTAATCTCAAGGGGGCTTGTGAACCTAAGCAAAGAAAAATTTGAAGTCTAAAATTTAAGGGGAGTTTACAAATCTAACTCAGATTTTTAACTGATTATTTGTCTTGTTAAGTCAAAATTGTTCATCAAAATTATAATGTTTGTCATCATCAAAAGGGGGGATTGTTGGAACATGTTTGATTCTACATCTATTATCCTTGAGTTTTGATGATAATAAAGTGTAAAAGAACAATTTTGTACTGTGATAGTTGGTTGAGTATGCAAAATCTGAATAAACTAAGAGCTCAGTAATGCAGAATATGATCAAGTTAGAAGCTAAGTACATAAGAATTTGAATAAGGTAGATCCTGAATAGAGCAGACTATGAACAAGTCAGACGATGATCAAAAGCTAAGTAGACCTGACTCTTTATATAGAGACTCTGGACAAAGAAGAGACACTGGATAGAGAAAGACTCTAAAATCTGGTTTAAGAGATTTTGGATATCATTTGGTTCTGAACCCAAGAAAGAATATGAAGAAGTTCTAAGCTTATAGTCAACTCTAAATTCACCAGTCAACACTTCTGAAGTTATCAACTCAGATGTACCCTGATTCATTCAAGCCTCATTTTTCAACCATACTCTGAAGTCTTTTTCTCAAGACTCTGAACTCTGAACACACTTTAAATCTCTCATATATGCAACCAATGTTTTGGAGAAAAATAAAGAATGAATATTATGAGTGAACAGTACAAGTTAAAACTGCAAAATCAAAAGGAATGTACTGCAAACGGTTATAAAAGATTTTTTGAGCGCCACCCTTGATTTACTGTTGAGCCTACCTACTCTACAACTACATTGTACCTCGAAGGAAGCTCTAATCCTATCCTCCAGCAGATCAATTTCTTCCTATTTATAGAGGTAAAAGAATTTGTAAATCAAGAGAGCCAATAATGTTGTGAAGAGAAAAAGAAACTCTATGCTGGAAGAATGCTAATGAAGAAAATCAACATCAAGAAAAAAACAGAGAGAAACACTAAGAGCTTCATTTCAAATATTGTTAAGAAGCACCCTTGTAAACACAAAATTTGTTATATTAACTTTGGTTAATTTCCTTGAGAGACTAAGTTTAGTCAGAACTCTCAAGAAGTAATTGACGGTTAATTTTTGAGTTGTAATTTCTTAAGAGACTAAGGTATAGTTAGAATTCTCAAGAATTCTTAAACAGTTAGTCTTTGAGTTATATAATCAGATTGATTATTAGATTAAGTCTTTTTTAAAAGCGAAATCCCTCAGACGGGTGGACTGGACGTAGCTTCATTAACAGCGAAACAGGATAAAAAATACTTGTGTTCTTATCTTTATCTTTGTTGGCTGATATATTGGATGACAAAAAATTTTAAAGCCAACAACTCAATTCAAATCTCCATTTCTTATGTTTCTTGCACCTTCATTAGAGTGTTACACCCAGTAGCATTGTTTACATAAATAGAAAACAAACATTAGGAACGAGATCAATAGCAGCAAGTTGATCAAAATGGACTTCGGGGAGGGGGGGGGAGGGGGGGTGGCGTGACATGTGCCTCCTGGAAGATGATGTCAGAGACACTTAAACGCGAGAAGACAGTCCTTCTGTATCAAATAAATTAGTACCAACTGGTGGTTACGAGGGTTTACCTCTCTCCTTGCAAACAGAGACATGATAGACCACTCTACAGTGCCTCAATCTATCTTACTTGTCATCCATTTTATATATAATTAAACTAAAAAATACAAAACTCCAAAATGCCATATGCTTTAAATATTAAAAAAATATTTATGTATGCCTCAATAAACTACATATTATGAGTGTAGCTCCAACCTAATGTACCTTAAACAACTTATTTAAATAATGCAAACATCTCAAATAAAAAATGAATGAAATAAAAAAAAAACTTATCAAATGTGAAAAGTGAAAGCTATTGGTTTGAATGAATTGGAATAGAGATTGAGTGATATCTTAGGATTAAATGCAATACAGTAGAAGTTGTGAGAAATGTTGAAAAATAATGGAAATGAGGTTTGTTCACTAGCTCTTTTTTTTTTTGTTACGAATAAGTTTTTAAAGTGAAGAAAAAATGGAAGATGGTATGGTGCGAAATATATTTTTGTAGGTTTTTACAAATATACACTTCCAAACTATTTTATGGCAAAATAAAGGTAACATACTAACTAAGTATTGTGGTGTAGACTTTTAACTGTGTTCAAAAGTGTAGTTTTAAATTTGAAGAATATTTATGACTTTTTTCGGAAGATGTATCGAACAATCCCCCAAGTTTTCTTCCTTCCAATATATGTAGGCCTTAGCAATGTCTTTCTTTAAGGTACCTAGCAATGTTTAGCTACGTCATATCAATAAAATCCACCAAAGTAAATTCGGCTTTCTTCATTCATTTTTTCACAAGCTTTTCACTTAGTTTTAAGGGACATTCATACTTTTTCAGTTCTGTGCTCATGTGAGCCAACACTTATTTGTACTTTATGAGAGATCTTTATCAAGATACGATAATAGACATTTTCAACTAAATGAAAAATCATGAATAATCTATATTTCAACACTTCAAACCTGAGCAAAACTTTTTATAACATGGTAACAACAAATAACAGTAACAGAATGGAAAAGCCACAAAACAAGCAGAAAAATGACTCAAAATTGGGATAATCAAAACAGATAGAATATTGAAAAGGGTAGATATACTAGCAAACAAATCTCATCTTCTACACCAAACTTCATCCACTCAAACTCTTAACAATCTCCGCGAGCGCTGAGTACGTTCCAATCGACGAACACACAACACCTACTATAATAACCGAAATGCAAAGTCCTGACTGTAAACATACAAAATGAAAGTTGAGTCACACTATAGTTCATCATAACTATATAACTAGTTTTTAGAGTTAGTTCGAGCTATACCTGTAATCGCGTGACTTTGCCTCGCAAGATTCTTAGGTAGCAAACACATGGTAGTATCAAAGTCTGTCAAAAAGGTTGATACTAATCAGTAAAATGATGCGATCAATAGCGCTATTACCAATAACAGAAAAAATTAAGAAATCTTACTACAAGCATTGTAAGTAAGGATCCAATCAACGACATTACCAAACCTGCAACGAATCATCAGACGCGTCATTTTTATAACATATTACAACTATGTCACATTACAGTTGCTACTATTGATTAAGACTTACCGAAAAAGGGAACCGAGAGACCAATAACAAGGGTGGAAAATACAAGGCCTGTTCTGATGAAAATGGAAAACAGGTAAGACTTGGAATGGTTTGATGGGATCAACTCTTCAAGACTCATCGCCACCGGAGATATAGTCAATGCATACGTATCGATGCTAGTTAAGAAAAATGATATTTCATCGTCTGCTATGTAAGAATACTCTATGAAGAGAATGAAAATGAAACAAATTGTATTCACACGGCGCAGATAAAGGATATTTGGTAAATGGATTAACCACCTGCAAAATAAACGTAGCAGAAAATAATGTTAGATATATACGGTTTATAAGACATCTGAATCGATCTCTCTCCGTAAATAATACGTAATTTCTGAAGTTAATTCTACTGAGAAAATATCAGCAATAGAATGTAGAATTGGTATACCGTAGTCCAGACAGCAATCTTGGTTGCAACCAAATCTTGTGGCAGGTTAAGAGTGAATTGAGAGAGTGTATCTTCTCCAAACATTCGGTATCCCATAACAGCGCCTCCAGCATACAGTAAGCTACAAACTCCGAAACTACGATAAAAGAAAATCATACATTGTCTTAGATAGATTTAAAATGAGAATTATAAACCATGGCTAAAGATGATCTTTGGTTTACCATGCTACTAGTACTGCAGGGAATTGGTTTCGATTTGCCATGGATGTGTAAATGTTTGGGAACACAGCATGTCCAGAATAACAGTAGCCATAAAGACCGATAGCAACAGGTAGAGTTGCAAGATTGAGCGTTGTCCCTGAGCGTTGAAAGCCAACGTCTTCAACCCCGACCCATAACAAGCACAGAACTACTAAAACGGATGCAATAACTCCACCAGCTATCACAGAATCGGAAATAAATGGTTATAATAAGCTTGAATATTATCCAAAAATTAAGTTATTGTTTGCACAAAATAAGTGTTACCTGAAATGTAACTAAGAATGCTAAGGTCGCGGAGCCAAACGGTAGGAAGAACAGCCAAGGTGGCAATCACAGCAAAGAGTGTTTTCGGATTCAACTCAATTACACCTAAATTTAAGTATGCGTTTGGAAACAACGAAGCCAAGTTGTCGCCTTCCAAAATTATATACTCAATGCAACAGCCCTGCATGACAAGATAGTGTTTAAGAACAAAACTTATGATCCAAGGTATGTGAAAAATTAGTCAGTTCCGAATTTTACACCTCGAAATTCAAGACTGAAAATAAAAAAAGGTAAATATCATGAATCACATCTATCTATCTAGGACTAATTGAGCGAAGGAAGATGTACTTACATATAACTCCACGTATAATACTATCTGCAACCACAAAATCATAGGAAATTGAGATTAGACACACTGCAACCACAAAATAGATACAAGAAAAGAGCATGAAGATTGGCTTACTGAAATGGCAATACGTCCGGCAGTACCAAAAGCAGCTTGGCCAATGTCAGGATATGTCTCAAGACCAGGCTCACTGTCCAAGCAAGAACGCAAGAGCAATCCGGTATAAAAGGAAAGAATACCGAAAATGAACAAGATGGAAAGTCCTACCCATCCACCTTCTTTAGCAGCATAAGGGGTTGAAAGGATTCCTACTCCACAAAGAACATTTATGCCTGCAAAATCCATAAATGCACATATTCTCAAATCAGCATATCTAAAATTGAACAAAATCTGTACTAAAAGAGCAAGCTAGCCACGGTTCGATGAATTTGTTACCATTAAGCACAGCCTGTCCGAACGAGCAATGACCAGAAGGAACTTCATGAGAAACCTTAGAGTCTTTCTTAAGCATAGAAGACCTTTTGGCAGAAGGCGGAAGCAAGGCATGAGAGCTACGTCTTTGTTGCGGCTCATCTTCTATCTGTTGTTGTATCAGAGGTTTTGTGACCGAAGGAAGTGCTTCCGGAGTGTGCCTCCTTGTTAGAGATGTAGAAAGGAAGGAACTGCTTAATCTTGAAAATGATGTAGTTCCCAGAAATCCAATATTGGGGGATGGTACACTACTGTATAGATCAATTGATTGCCTGCAATAACAATATCAAGAACACAACATGAGTATTCATTTTAAGCACTCGAAGTCCGTGAAAACGGCCGCGACAAAAAGTATCTAAAGGTGCCTATACTGATACCATAATTCACCGTTTTTATATTAAAGAACAAATTATGGTTAATTTAAACCGTGACGACTGCAATCAGTGTATCGACCGAAATCGCGAAAGCCTCTACGCGACAGTGACAGATATTTAAAACCTAGAGGAAATGAAACAAGGTATTATTAACCTGTAACTCTGAGGCCATGAAGGGTTATAAGAACTTGGTTTCCTTTGTGGTGGATTTTCATTTGAGTAATTAGAAGAATCAGAATCATTTCCATCGTTAAAATCCTTATCATCTTCTTCCTCACTTTCAATAATAAAACTGTTGTCTGAAACTACTGAGTTATTCATCATCTTCACCAACTATTCACACCTTCACACAAAAAAATCCAAAATTACAAAAAAAAAAAAAAAACACAAAATCTGGATCTGGATTAATTGGTTTATTCAAAATACAAACTGCATAGTTTGAATTTCAAAAGTTAACTCAGAAGCCAGAACAACCTATGACAGACTCTAATCACTTTTACTACTACTCATGCATTTGAACAAAAAACTTTTAAAGAAAAGAACAAAAAAAACAACCAAAAAGAGCATTAATTAAGAACCAGAAATTTAATAACAAGAACGACAGTTATTGTTTTTTTGTTTAGAAAAGAAAAGAAAGTGAAAACCTATGAAAAAGGAGAGACAGAAAAAAGAACAAGTAAAGTAGGTACACGTACTTTACTTTCTCTCTCTCTCACAAGACAAACATACTCTACTAAGACACTGATGTCTCTTATACAACTTCAAGTTTTTCTACTCTCTCTCTCTAATTTACTTTCTCTGTGAAGATTCATGAAAACATAACAGAAGGAACTGGTTTAGCAGTTAAATTATTACAATCATGATGTTCGTTGCAGGTGGCTAACTTAATCATAGCCGTACGTTTATATTGATGTAGCTTATTAGATAGCCTTTGTTATTGCATATGCTGGCATGGACCCCCTATAGTTTTGTTTCTTCTCATAGGTGGAGATGAAAATTAAACTTATTTAAATTTCATATGATTTGGATTTTGTTGTGTTTGTATTTTGTTGTCTACCCCTCGCAACCGCATAGGATATACCTGCATAATTATCAACTGAGTTGTTTTAAAGAGACAATTCATATTTTATTTTTGTGAAGATAAGACTTACTTGAGATCGATGAAATCAGAATTCAACATTTTTTTGTGTGACTTTTTTTCAATGTTAAAAGAATACATGAATGCATGATTACAATGTGAAATTATTATAAATAATTGTAAAACATGAATGCATGATTACAATATGAAATTATTATAAATAATTGTAAAGTGATTTACTATAATAAAGAGAATATCCTTGTGATCAATTATTTGCTGAAAAGGAGAAGCTGATTGAGTAGATTTATAGTGTAAAAGTTGAGAGCTTGTGCACAAAGTATTCTCCTTACTGTATTTAGTTACATAAAGGATAATTTAGGATATTCTCTTTTATATGCACATGGACAATTTATTTATAATTAATGGAGACACACACAAATTTAAAATAGTGAATTATTTTTTTTAATAAGAGTTGGTTAAAGAAAGTTGATGTAATTGGTGTAAAATATGGACTGAATACATTAACATATTTTTGTTTATTTTAAAAATGAAATCTGGGTAGCATTTATCATATCATTATTGTTCTTAAATAAAGACTCTTTTTAAAATAAAAATAAATATATACATAATCAACTTTCTAAGAGACTAAAAATATATGTTTTTTTATTTTGTAATTTGTGTATTCAATGTACTTAAAATATAAATAATCAATTTTTAAAAAAAAATCTTGTGTAAAATACTCTTATTAATAAAATCGTTAAAAAAGAGTTGAAATACATTAAATAATATTACTTTTAATTTTTTTTTTCTATATAAAAGATTGTTTTTAAAGATTTATTATGCAATAAATATTTGATACTTTGGTTATTTATTGAGTTTAAAAAATAAATTATGTCTTGTAAAATTGATAGAAAACAATAATATATCAATATTTTTAAATGAAAAATTATTTAAAACAAAATATATTCTAAAATAAATATTTATAATAAAATAAAGGGAGTTCTTTTTTCTAAAGTTTGTAAAGAATAATCTACAAATTATTTATATCAAAAATGATTTTTTAGAGAATCTAAAACAAATAGATCTACAATTTCAAGAGAGAATAAAATTATTAATAAATTTAATATTAATAGTAATTTGGATATAATTTATTGATTCAGAATTCAATATATTAATCAACAACTTAAATAAATTGTTAATATTTATAAATCAACAACTTAAAAAAAAATATGAATCAAATTTAATAAAATTGAAAAAATTACTATATTTAACGTCTCATATATAAACAAGTAGTAATGTTTTTTTTGTCTAATTCATTAAATAACTAGGTTAAATTACAATTTTGGTCCCCTTGTTTTGCCCAACTCACGAAATAAGTCATCTTTTTATTTTTAAACAGTTTTGGTCTCTTTTGTCCATTTATCACAAAAAACGCTAATGTGTCATTTTTTAAACATGTGACATTAAATTTGTTGCCGGGTCATTATTAAATAAAAAACAAATTTAAAAAGTTGTTAATTCATAAATGTTTATTTAACAAATGAAATTTGTATAATAATCATCGTGTTCATAAATATCATTGTATTTATAACTCTCTCTATCACCCTATTTATCGCACAGTTTGTTGTTGTTTCACCATGTTCACCTTCTTCAAGTATCATTTCTTATTATTACCCTAATTTGTCTCTTGTGTGATGGGTTTTGAGTCTGTGGAAATTACAAGTTCTTATTCTCATTATAGGAGGAGAAAGATCCAATGTTATTGTGGGCCAGATTCACCACTTGCAACTGTGTGGACATCTGAACAAAGTCTTCATCTTTCTCATTTTGCTCACTCTGAACTTCTTCTCTCTAATCAGGTTGGACTTCTTCCGTCTCCTCAACATGGTCTTCATCCTTATCCTCAAGATGGACTTCATCATCTGAGTCAACATTTATTGTTTCTTGTCGAGCTTCAACATACTCCCTCACTTCATCTTCTATTATAACATTAGGTTCATCTACTATATGCTTAGTGTAAATATCAACATAATCGTAATCTTTCATATCTTCCCCAAATTTCAAAACATCTTTATCACTGTTAATAGGCCTAAGTCCACGCTCAAGTGAAAACTTTAGATCGTGGTACCACATATACTTCCCAAAATTTATTAAATGGAATTTAACAAGATGGTTTTTGCTTTGTGATGATTTTTATAATCCTTTTTATGTTGATCCGTCATCACTCTTCTTTCGATCTTGTTTCCACTTGCATCTACTGGATGCACGTAGCCATCGACTACCAAATCCCATAGATCCACATCGTGACCAAGAAAGAAGACTTCTATTATGTCCTTACAATAATCAAATTTATCTCCATCAAAAGTAGGAGATTTAGCATTGTAATGATCACTATCATTGGTTGGAGCAACTGGAGGTGGAATACCGGCCGTTGTGTTTCAACTAGATATTTAACTGACATTGTTAAGTGTTTAATAGTCTTATTAAGACCATAAACGGAGCTCTGATGCCAATTGAAGGTTACGATAAACACAAGAAAGGAGGGTTTGAATTGTGTTTCTAAAAATCAATGTTTTTTCAAAATTAATCCCACAAACAAGAACAAGAATAATAAAAACAACAAGTTATTTTTATCCTGGTTCGTTGTTAACGAAGCTACCTGCAATCCCCACACCAAGGTGATTTCGCCTTCTCAAAAGGACTTAATCCACTATAATCTAACTAATTACAGACACCACAAAGACAATCTTCCTTGTCTTTAGAGTATACATATTAAACCCTAGTCACTCAAGGTAATCACTCAATCATATTTGAGATTTTATTGACTGTGTTTACAAAGATTGCTTTTATAAAGCATATTAACACAATGTTTAAGTCAATGAAATACTCACATAATATGAAAAAAGTTCTAAGTGTATTTATACAATATTCACAAAAATAATACTATCAGAGAAAATGTAGCAGCGTATGAATTCTCACCAAAAAGTATTTTTATCCATTCTTCCAAAGTCTTCTTTATATAACCAAAAAGAAAGATCCGTTGGAGGGTAGAATGAGAAACTTCAGGTGTGAGCTGGCGTCTTGAATAATCGTCTTCAATAACAAAAGACAAAATCGTACAACACATATGTCCTTACTCCACGAAATCCGTGTTAGACGATGGCGAATTGTCTAGGGGGGGTTAATAGACACCCAAGCTAAAATTACCAAATAAAATTTGGGTTTTTAAAGTTGTTAGAAAAAGAGAGCACGCGGAAGGTTTTGATATGGACCGATAAAAGTCATCTATGCGAACCTAGTTATTGGAAACTCGGATATGCAAAGCCAAGTATGTAATGACAAACACAATAATCGAATTCAACCTTTAATCGAGCATCACATTATTACTTGTTTAAACTAATTACTTAGTAATGTTATTTCCAATGATAATGAGCAAAAATATTGAACTATACAAATTATCAAACACTTGGTGGGAGAATGAATTTTCAGAATTTTCTTTGTGTTGTTATTGATATGAAAACCACTTATAATCAAAAGTGATTATAAGCTAATCAACAATCAAGTTAAAATAAAAAGATTACAGGAAAATTCTTATGAGTCGATTGATCGTTCAATGCTATTTCATAAATTGTGTAATGAAGAATAAAATTAGTAAAGAGATAAGAGAGAGATCGACACGAGGATTTGTTCATGAAGTTCTCCACTTTCGTCCTCACGTGTGGGTACGTCTGCGCCTAATTTCCAAAGTGGAATTAGGATACTTTCTTACTATGTAAAAATTCGATATACAAGAAAAATGTTCAGAACAAACATACAAACACAGTCGATTATGATGTTGATTCAACCCTTTTCTTCTTTTGATCTTGAGTAAGACCAAGACAATAACGGATGCTAAATGACTTGTCGGTATTGCTACTCCTTTGTGTTCTTTATCACAAAAGCTTTCACGCACGATCAATTGCACCTATTATTCCACAAGACTTCAATTTAATTCGCCGCTCTCCACTATTTCCTTTGCGTTCTTTATCTCCAAAGGGACCTTTGCGTTCTTTATCTCCAAAGGCTTTCACAACGTCGCAATCCTTTCTTGAACGTCTTGCACGAAAACCCCCAAATCTTCACTCGATCTTAGAGGACAAATCCGCGGGTTTTTCAGATGAACACCCCTGCAAATCTCAATCCAATATCTTGGCTACACAAGAACCTAATTGGACCTTATCAGACCTTCATCTAGCTGGCACCCCAACAAAAGATTATTATGTGTGATTTGTTAGTGTGTAGACATAGGATGGAGGTTGAAGATGATGAGCAAATGTAGGCTAATTTTATGGTATCACCAGTTTGGAATGAAGCATGAATGATATATTTATAGTTTTGGAAGTTTGGTGGCAAAGAGGTAATTTTTAGAGTAAAAAAATAACCAAAACTGACCAACTTAAACAACATGTGCCAGCCTAAACTTTGGATGTGCCGAAAATGCGAAGTAGTTTCAATGCAAGGGAGCCACACATAATCAGAGTTGTTGTCTAATATACCAAAATACGAAGTAGTTTCAATGTTTTGACATCACGCAAAACATCTCCTGGTGAAGTTGCACTCATATACTTCCCCTTTTTTGATGATGGAAAACTTGCGATGATGCATTCCATGTTGTTATTGAAGGTTCCCCCTGACGTTGTGCTTCCAAATTTATCTCGCATATGCTTCTCCCCCTTTGACATGATCAAAAAGAAAGATAGCCAATTGTGAGAAGTATCATATTCCAAATACAAATTCAAATAGATCATTCAGAGGAAACTTTGCATAGAAGAACAACAATCACATATCCCCATATATATGTAATGATGCAAAATTGATAAATAACCAGCATTACAAGTCAAGTAACACAAAGTAGAATTAAATAAAAAAAGTTATACAAGAGAAAAACTCATTAAGTTGCTACAATTGCGTCGCGTATATCACACATATCATAAAGGAACTCCCGATTCCGCACACGGATGCGCCTAGCATAGCGACAAGAACATGTCACTACTCAATCCAAGATGAAAAGTATTACCAAAACACGAGATACACAACAACCATAACAATTTTTTCAATTAACAGGCTTAAATACAATAAACAAAACGAGGCATATGCTTATATACTTAAGAACAAACTTATACAAATATGAAAGAGTTAATACATGAAGGCACTATAAGTATATATATTGAGAACACACAATGGTTATCAATCAAAAAATTTGGAAATGAACATTCATGGTTTTCATCATTTGTGAGAGTATCAAGCATTTTTAACCAATAAGTAACATGCATTACGAAAAGTCCTACTTTTAAGGAGAAATTGAAACAATACCACCTCACTCTTGATTGGATGAAGGATGCGCTCACATGAAAGAAAAAGAAATCAAAATGAAATGTTAGAGAAATAATATAGAGTGCAAATCACAAGATAGAAATTTAAACGATATTTGATATATCAATGATTCCCAATTCTCCACGAATATTGAAAAAGGATTCTGTTGCAAGAAGTTTTGTGAAAATATCAGCAAGTTGATTTTTGCTATCAACATGCTAAAGAAAACATCCTTTTTTTCAACATGATCGCGAAGAAAGTGATGACGAATCTCGATATGTTTAGTGCGAAAATGTAGTACATGATTCTTGGTTAGATTGATTGCACTAGTGTTGTTGCACATGATAGGAATATGTGAAAGTTTGATGCCAAAATCTAGCAATTGTTGCTTAAGCCACAAGATTTGGGTGCAACAACTACCGACGGCCACATATTCTACTTCAACAGTTAACAAGGCTACGTATACTTGCTTTTTACTATGCCAACTAACCAAAGATTTTAAAAACATGTGACAAGTGTCATTAGTGATTTTCTTATCCAATTTGCAACCAGTAAAGTCGGAATTGAAATAGCCAACCAAACTACAACCGCTTCCCTTGTAATACCAAAATCCAAACTTAGACGTACCAATAAGGTATCTAAAAATACACTTAACTGCTTTAAATTGTGATTCCTTAGGAGCCGATTAATATCGAGCACACATGATAACACTAAACATAATATTGGTCTTAGACACCGTAAGATATATAAGTTATACGATCATACCTCTATACTTCTTTACATCAACATCCTTACCCTTTTCATCTATATCCAAGTTTTCGTTGGTTTCCATAGGTGTGTCAATCTCCTTTGCACTGTCTATTCCGAATCTTTTTAGAAGTTTGAGACAATACTTGGTTTGACAAACGAATTTTCCACTCGAGATTTATTTAATTTGAAGTCCAAGGAAGTAGTTTAGCTCCCCTATAAGACTCATTTCAAACTCTCCCTGTAAAAGCTTAAAGAACTCCTTGACAAGATGCATGTTAGTTGATCCAAAAATGATATCATCAACATAAATTTGAACAAGTAAAATATGTTTTCCTTGACGTTTAATAAAGAGAGTGGTGTCCACCTTCCCTCTTGAATATCCTTGCTAAAGCAAGAACTTGCTAAGATGATCATACCATGCCCGAGGGGCTTGTTTAAGACCATACAACGTAAGCTTTAGCTTAAAAACATGATTATGATACTCAAAATTTTTAAAACCGGGAGGTTGTGAGACATACACCTCTTCATTTATGTGGCCGTTAAAGAACACACTTTTTACGTCCATTTGATATAATTTAAAGTTCTTAGCACAAGCATAAGTGAGTAGTAGCCAGGTAGCCTCGAGTCGGGCTACGAGATCATAAGTCTTGTCGTATTCAATCACTTCCTCTTGGTTATACCCTTGAGCTACTAGTCATGCTTTATTTCGTGTTACCGCACCATGCTCGTCAAATTTGTTCCTAAATATCCCTCGGATGCCAATGACTTGATGATGTTGTGGACGTGGGATAAAGTCCTAAACATCATTTCTTTCAAATTGATTTAATTTTTCTTGCATTGATAAAAGTCAATGCTCATCAAGTAAGGCCTCCTTGGCATTTTTAGGTTGAACTTGTGAAACAAAAGCATGATGACAACATAAATTACTTATCTTAGAGCGCGTTGTTACCCCTTTTGTGATATCACCAATAATGTTGTCAATTGGATGATCCTTGGAGGTTCTCCATTCTAATGGAAAACCATCATTCTCTTGTTGACTTTCATCATCTTCCTTTTCATGGTTGTCATCTTCCTCCTTATCAATGTTCACCGCTTTAGGTTGATCATTCCCTTTTTCAGTTTCATTGAGCATGTCTTCCATAGATGCACCTACATCTCCCAACATTATTTGGGCAAGTCTCATCAAAAGTGACATAAATAGACTCCTCAACACTAAGTAATCTCTTATTATAGACTCTATATGCTTTACTTGATTGTGAGTATCCAAGAAAGATACCTTCATCGGCTTTTGCGTCAAATTTTCCAAGATTATCTTTTCCATTATTCAAAACAAAACACTTACATCCAAATACATGGAGGTGTGAAAAACTTGTTTTTCTACCCTTTAATACTTCATATGGGGTTTTGTCAAGAATAGGACAGATAAGTATCCTATTCAACACATAACATGTCGTACTCACGACATCAGCCCAAAAGTATTTTGGTAGACCACAATCATTGAGAATTGTTCTTGCCAACTCCCCTAAAACTCTATTTTTGCGCTCCATAACACCATTTTGTTGTGGAGTTCAGGGAGCCAAAAAGTTATGTTTAATACCAAATTTATCACAACATTTTTCAAAGTGATGATTTTCAAATTCACCTTCATGATCACTTCGAATAGTAACTATTTTAGAGTTCAATTTATTTTGAGATAACTTGGCAAATCGTACGAAAGCTGAGAACATTTCATCTTTGCTACGTAGGAAAAAAGCCCAGTAAAATCTAGAGTAATCATCTACAATTACCAAATCGTAATAATTCTAACCTAGGCTTTTGGTCCGTGAAGGTCCAAATAAATCCATGTGAAAGAGCTCAAGGGGTCTCGATGTTGAAATAATGTTTTTAGAGTTAAACGAGATCCTTGATTGTTTTCCTTTTTGACATGGATGACATAGGCGATCTTTTGAAAATTTTATCTTTGGTAGACCAATTACTAAATCTTTTGTGACTATTTTATTAAGTAGATCAAAGTTAACGTGTGTTAAACATCGATGCCATAACCATGAGTTCTTACTCACGGTAACAAGACATTTGGAATTATCAACGGATACACTTCCTAAGTCTAACATATAGATATTTTCTACCCTCACACCATTAAACATACACTTCTTTTTTTCATTGTGTGCAATTATACAACAATCTTTGGTAAAAGTTACCTTGTACCCATTGTCACATAATTGACTAATGCTAAGAAGACTATGTTTAAGGCCTTCTACTAACATAACATTTGAGATAACAATAGTTGAGAGATTTCTATACTACCTCTTCCGAGTATGACACCTTTTTTGTTATCACCGTCAGACACATATCCTTTCTTCTTCGCCATAAAGTTAGAGAATAGAGAGATGTCTTCCATCATGTGTCTTGAGCATTCACTATCGAGAATCCATTTTCCCGTCATAGAATCAGGACACTTAACCTACATAAAGTCAAATAAAGGTGGTAGGTACCCAATTCTCATTGGGTCCTTGAGAGTAAGTGAAATGATTGTTGCATTTGGGCAACCATTGAAAAGTGTCATCTGGTACTAGAAAGCAAAATTTTCATTTTTCTATGGTATCTCCTTTCTTGCAGCAATAGTGACAAACCAATCTATGACGAGCTTTACTTTTTCCATTTGAATCCTTCTTAATCAAATTATAATTTTTATGAGGTCTTTCAACCTTTAAAGAGCTAATAACAAGAGTATCACACGGTTGTGAAGCCTTGTGCACTTTAGTTTCAAGAGAACTTACTTCTTGTTGCCAAATTTGACAAGTTTCACAACCGAACCGACATGGTTCCTCATCCTCATTTTTATACTTTTGACTATCTACAATAAATCGCTTTAATGCTTCAAATTGCTTTTCGATTTCTTCAACCTTTGATTCCAAGTATGTAAAAACTTTTTCATTGGAATCCAATTTCTTATAAGCATGAATCACTTCCTTTTGTAGATTTTCAAAAATATTTTTCAAATCAATAAAAGACAACTTGTTAATGTTAAAGTATTTAGAATGACTTACATTCTTTATCTTGCCTTATCGTTGGTTAGTCATGAAACAATAATTTGCTTCTTCATCACTTTCACTTGAGCTTTCCTCGCTTGAGGCATCACTTTCGCTATCCCAAGCAACATAGGCCTTTCTAGGTTTCCTAGAATTGTTTTGTTGATTTTTTCCTTTCTTACTAACAAGAAATGGACAATCCGGTATAAAATGACCCAACTTTCCGCATACATTTTCCCTTGTTATTTTTGTTGTCTTCATCTTTGGAGGATGTAGATTGTCATTTGAATCTAACAAGATTTTTGTCGGAGTGTTTAACACCATTCTTTCAAATTTATCGATTGTATCTCCTAACAAAAAGTCTCATTTGCTCATCATCCGAGTTTTCTTCATCACACGAATCACTATCATTAACTTGCTATTCCTTTGAGGATCTAGAATTTGAAGCCTTGAGAGATTTATACTTCATTCCCTTCTCCTTATTGGTTTCCTTCTCCTTTTTCTTCTTTTTCTCAAGCTTCTTTTCATGTTCATCCAAGAAATTTAGTTCTTGCTCGTGTCCTTCTAACTTTCCGAACAAGATGGTGAAATCAAGTGTTGTAAGATCGTTGGCTTCCTTGATGGCTGTAACCTTCGATTTCCAATTCCTAGTAAGACATCTCAAAACCTTTTTAGTATCAATAACATTGGAAATAGGATTATCTAGCAAGTTCAAATGATTAATAAGATGTGAGAACCGCTTTTGCATTTGAGCAATGGTTTCACCATGCTTCATGCGAAAGAGTTCGAACTCTTGATTAAGTGTATTAATTTGGGCTTATTTGACCTCATTAGTTCCCTCATGGGAAACTTGTAGAGCATCTCACATAGCCTTAGTGGTTGTACAATGTGAAACACGATAAAACTCATCAACACCGATAGAGGATATCAATATGTTTTTCGCTTTCCAATCGTGTGACCACTTATTATTATCTTCCTCATTCCATAGAGCTTTGGGCTTAGGTAAGGTAACACCTTACACAACACATATGATTGGTGTAGGTCCATTTTAAATGACCTCCCAAACAGCTTTATCATAAGAATTCACATGAATTTACATACAAGCTTTCCAATAACCATAGTTTTCTCCCGTAAAGATTGGCGATCTTTTATAATCCTCTTTAGGTTCGTGAGCCATTTTCTAGTAAGCGTTTCGAAGCACGGAATGAACCGGGCTTTTGATACCACTTGTTAGATGACTGCGACTTGTCTAGATGGGGTGAATAGACACCCAAGCCAAAATCACCAAATAAAATTTGGATTTTTAAAGTTAGAAAAAGAGAGCACGCATAAGGTTTTGGTATGGATCAATAAAAGGCATCTAAACGAACCTAGTTACTGGAAACTCGGATATGCAAACCAAGTATGGAATGACAAATATAACAATCGAATTCAACTTTTAATCGAGTATCGCGTTATTACTCGTTTAAACTAATTACTTAGTAATGTTATTTCCAATGATAATGAGCAAAAATATTGAACTATGCAATTTATCAAACACTTGGTGTGCGAACGAATTTTCAGTATTTTCTTTGTGTTGTTGTTGATATGAAAACCAATTATAATCAAAAGTGATTATAAGCTAATTAACAATCAAGTTAAAACAAAAAGATTACAGGACAATTCTTACGAGTTGATCGATCGTTTAATGCTAATCGATAAATTGCGTAATGAAAAATAAAACTAGTAAAGAGATAAGAGAGAGAACGACACGAGGATTTGTTCACACTGTTCCCCACTATCATCCTTGCGTGTGGGTATGTATGCACCTAATTTCCAATATCGAATTAGGATACTTTCTTACTATGCAAAAAAGTCGATATACAAGAAAAATGTTCAGAGCAACCATACAAACACAACTAGTTCTGATGTTGATTCAACCCCTTTTCTTCTTTTGATCTTGAGTAAGACCTAGACAATAATGGATGGCAATTGACTTGTTGATATTGCTACTCTTTGGCATTCTTTATCTCCAAAGCTTTCACGCACGATCAATTACACTGATTGTTCCACAAAACTTCAATTTGATTCGCCATTCTCCGCTACTTCCTTTGTGTTATTTATCTCCAAAGGGTCCTTTGTGTTCTTTATCTTCAAAGGCTTTCACAACGCCGCAATCCTCTATTGAACGTCTTGCACGAAACCCTAAAATCTTCACTCGATATTGGAGGACAACCCCGCGGTTTTTCCGGATGAAGACCTCTGCAAATCTCAACCCAATATCTCGGCTACACAAGAACCCAATTGGACCTTATCAGACCTCCACCTAGCTGGCATCTAACAAAATATTATTATGTGTGATTTGTTAGTGTGTAGACATAGGATGAAGGTTGAAGATGATGAGCAAATACAGGCTAATTTTATGGTATCATCGGTTTTGAATGAAGCATGAATGATGTATTTGTAGTTTTGGAAGTTTGGTGGCAAAAAGGTAATTTTTGGAGTAAAAAAATAACCAAAATTGACCAACTTAAACAACATGTGTCGGCTTGAACTTTAGATGTGCCGGCATATACTGTCAAAAATAATAGCACGTGCCGACTTGAAATGACCTATGTGCCGACCCAACTGAAACATAACCTACAAACTTATTTAGAACAGTAGATGTGGACCTGAAACACGTATGTGCCGACACATAAGGGTGAAACTTCTAGTATGTGCCGACTTGAAGAAGGTATGTGTCGACTAAAACAAAATAAAATCTACATGCTTTAATATTGTGTTACAATGTCGGCCTGAAATGCGTATGTGCCGACACATGTAATGCATTTTTGTGCAGAAACAAAACAGAAGCTATAAACTTTAATATTGAGTTACATGTGCTGGCATGAAATGTGTATGTGCCAACACATGTAATGTATTTTTGTGCAGAAATCTGATTTTCATGTGTTTGGGCTAGTTCAAGGTGGTTTTTGATGATTCCTAAGACCTCTAATGCAAGGGAGCCATACATACTCAGAGTTGTTGTCAAATATACCAAAATATGAAGTAGTTTCAATGTTTTGACATCACGCAAAATACCTCATGGTGAAGTTGCACTCACAATCCGCGTAGTCGAAGGAATGTTTTGATCTTGTACCATGTACTATTAAATTTATCTCGCATAAACGACTTGTTTTGATCTTCTAATCTTCATAGGCTTCTGAAATAATGTTGTTGAAGCATGAATAGAAGAGTCAAGGGCTTGATGAGAGTCTTCAGAACTAAAATCTTCAAAGTCTTGACAATATTCCTCAGACCTTGGCCTTCAGAGTCTTTAGCACTTCGTTCTTCAAAATCTTCAACTTGAGCTTAGAGTCTTGAAGGGAGTCAGACCTTCAGAGGATCTACAATTGCAATCAGAGGCAGAGTCTTGAGCATAAACGTTCTTCAGAACCGTTGTCTACGAGCTCTCTCTAACTTGACAGCGTGTTGTGAATACTTGTATTTCCACAAAGTCGGAGTGTGTTGCTTTCAAAATCTGCTGACGTCACAAGTCAGAGCTTCAGAGTCAGAACCAGTTAAACAACAACTTCACACTAGACAAAAATTATTAGTGTACAAAGTTGTTCTCTATCAATCAACTTATTGTTATCATCAAAACTAAAGGCCAGATGTTGAACCAAACCTTGTTCTCACATTTTAATCGACTATTAAGGCTTTTATCGATTAGTGAGGGTGAATATGAAAACTTTTCATATATGAACTACATAATTGATTATGTGATATACATAATCGATTATGAGCTTTAGAAATCCTATGAATTATTTCCATTTTGAGCCACAGTTTGTCATATAAATAGAGAGCTCGTTTTCATTTCATTCACACATAAAATGTATGTTGAATACTCTTTCGCACCCTCCGTTCTCTTCTCTCTATTTTTTATTTCTTTTCTTTTTACTTTTGCCTTAGTACTTTGAGAGTGAAATTTACACGTGAGGTGTTTGGTTCTGGTGTTGGTGGATTTTTGCGAGATTTTGGTTTTTAGTTTTAAGGTAAATCAAGTTAAAAAGATCTTGTTTGGTTTGCAAGATTATCCGTTAAAATATCTGTTTGGTTCGCGAGCTTAACCCGATGTTAAAACTCTCATTTGGCTTATGAGATTGTCCTTCTAAATTTCCATTTAGCTTGTGAATTGCGTCTGGTATAAAATCTCTCATCTAGTTTGAGATTAACTTGGTATTAAATCTCATGTTTGGTTTGGAGGAAATTCAGTGTAAAACTCCAAATTCATTTGTAAGAAGTTTCGTGAGTATAACATGTAAAAAGTTCACACATACTACTCCATACCAATTTATAAGTCAAAAAACTAATAGTTCACCCTTATTGAGAAACTTTAATTTTTTGTATTTTTTAGAATATGTTTTATGGAAAGATGTAAAAGTAATTTTGATTGGTAGTTGTTTATTAAAAAAATGAGATATAAACTAAATTAAACGGAATTTGCATTTAATTTTACTTTAAAAAAGATAAAAATTTTAAAGAACAAAATGGATAAATAAAATAAAATTGATACATTTTGCTTATAATTTGGAACAAGAAAAATGAATGTTTTTTTCTTATACATTGGTACAGAAGGAGTATAGTGGAATTTTTAAAAGATAATTCTTGAGGAGATGACTTAGGTTAAGTGGTTAGGCTAAATTTCTATAAATTTTCTTAATCATTCTTCTTATTTCTCTTTATTTCCATTACTTGTTTATTTTCGTTATGTTTAAATATATTTTTAAATTTAATTTTATTCCTTTTATTTATTCTACTACTTACTCTTTTTAGGATGCGTTGTGTGGTCAATTGTTCTAATTTGTTCTTTTAGGTGGTTGGTTGTACTTATCTCCTTTCAGCTAGTTTTTTTTATTAGCTGAAAACACAAGAACAAGTCTTATTCTCAATTAAACAAAGAAAATGCTAAAATTGAAGCATGAACATGAACCATTTCCAACTCAAATCAATAATTGAAGATTATTCTTTCCCGACAAAAAATATATATATTTTTTTAATTAAAATAAAATAAAATTTTTATGAGTAAATATTTTATTAAAAATATTTAAAAATAAAAAGTTTAAAAGAAGAGAGAATAATAAATAATAAAAAAAACAATAACAAAAATAAATATTAATATTTTATTATGATGCTTATAATTTAGACATCCAAAAGATAGTACTACTAGTAGCCTCTAATTTAAAAATGAGTCGGACATTTGACGACAAATATTGGATGGTTTGAGATAATGTTTGATAAAATACAATTACAGATAGCATATATGTCAATTGTCAGATAATCTGATTAATCATTTTCAAGTTTTGAATGAATCACGTTATCGATTCTCCACATCCTCTGAAACACGTGTACTCCTGGTGCTGCACCTGTATGCATGTAGTTAGATGCGAGAGCCATTATTGCATATACTCACATGCCATTGTCAAATGTGGATCCCATAACTTGATGTTTTGATTTGCTGCAATCCCATACTTTTATTTTTCTGGGAAATAACTATATAGTATTATCCCATACTCTATTGTTTTGAGCTTATTAGAAAAGTTTACTTGTTTGTCCTACTATGTTATAGTAACTTTTAAATGGTTGGGTGTTTATGCTTTATGTCGGGTTTCAAAGTCGTGTAGTGATGCCTTATTTTCAGTAATATGTAAACTATACAGCTCCATATTTTAAAATTGATGTAGGACATGTATCCGTCTCGTTTCCGAAATGTGTATTTAGGGGTGGCAAAATAGATGGAGGGGATGAATATGAATTGGATTGTTAATGGATGAATTAAAACAACCTATTAGTCAATCTATTAAGAATAAAATTTATTCAATTCATCAATTAACATATTTTTAAAGAATGAATATTCATCCATCCAACTTTTCTTTATTTCGAAAAAATAAAGATATTTTTTTATTTTTAAAAATCGATTTTATTTTATTTTCGAAAAATTCATTTTTTGTATTTTAAAAAAAAATTTTTTTTAATATATTCATTACAAAAATTGAATTTTTTGTATTTTAAAAAAAATTGATATTTTAATTTTTGAAATATATCGATTTTTTTCCAAAATTAAAGTCAGTTTTTTTTTCGAAAAACAAATCAGTTCTTTATTTTGAAAAAAAAAATCAATTTTTTTTAAAAAAATAAACAGATTTTTTTTTGGAAAAAAAACCAAAATTTTTTTTATGGAAAAATTTCGGTTTATTTATTGAAAAAAAATAATTTTTTTTCTTTTAAAAAATCTATTTTTAATTATTTTTTTAAAAATATATCTAATAAAAAATAAAAATATTCCATTAGATCCTTAAAATATGTTGGATGATTGAATCCATCCATGCATATAAATGAATGTATTTAATCCAATCCATTAACTTATTTTTTATGTGGTGGATGAATTAGATGGATTTTGTCTTAATGAATTCAATTGTCACCTCTATGTGTACCTAATAATTTAGGGTTGTCAAAGATTTTAAGATATTTTATAAGAATGAGAACTAGTTCGCATAAGGGGTGAAAGTTTTTTATACATGGTTTTTATTGTGAGAATAAAATTGTCTCCTTCTATTATAGTTATTAATTAATGAAGAGTTTAATTAAATACATTATCATTGTAGAGTTCTAATAATAACATAAGTATATTTTTAACCAAAAAAAAAAGTAAGTATATTTTTAACCAAAAAAAAAAGTAAGTATATTGTAAGTGAGTAAGTGAGTATTCAATGTGTCGGAAGAGTTGTAATACTTAGAGCACTCATATCCATCACATCCATTTGGATTCTTTAAATGGGGTTTACTCAATTTTTTTATACTATTTTACATTTTGAACATTTTTAAACAATTTAACAACATTTTTCAAATATTCATACAATTCATCAAAATCTTTAAAATAGGTCCCACCAAACACTACAATATACTACACAATTAATTATTTATATTATTTTTCTACCAATCCATGTGTAAAAACGTTCTTTAATGTGAAAACGTTATCAAACTAGCGAACGACAATTTGTAGCAAATATCCATGTAACTTGACAATGTAGCTTTGGAAGAAGTGAAGGCACGCTAAAAAACAATCGATAATTGTGCTCTTAGTAGTAAAAGTTGCAATACTTGGTAAAAGTGTGTGAATTCAAATAGTTGTAATACTTAGTAAAAAGTTGCAACACTTAGTGAGAAGAGTTGCAAAACTTAGGTGTTGAAAAAGTCTTTGTTTTCTATTATTTGGATTATCATTATTTTCTTATTATTTAGAAGTAAGATGTTTCTATTTTATAGGAACCGTAATGAATGGATTACGGATGATGCATCCAATGCATTGGCTATATATAAGATGTCAAAGCCAAAACAATATTCATTCCAACATTGAGAGCATTTTCAATAATTAAAGAAATACACCAGTGAGAGAAATTCTTAAATACAATGTGTATTTTATCTTTCTATTAAATAAAAAGTCTTAGCAACCTTTATAAATTGTGTGTGTTATTATTCCGCATTTATATCGTTATTCCACAAATCTGACTATGAGGAAATGTGCATAATTTCCTAACAATTGGCATCAGAGCAAGTTGGTTATTTTTCGTTTCAGAAGCGATCTATAGGAGTTAGACTCGAGTGGGAGCGATGGTAGCAGATGAAGGAAAGGTAAAAATTGAGAAGTTTGACGGTGCGGACTTCAACTTTTGGAAGATGCAAATAGAGGATTATTTGTATCAGAAAGGTATGCATGAACCTCTCACGGGCACGAAACCAGCAGCAATAGAGGATGGTGCCTGGACCCTTCTCGATAGAAAAGCTCTTGGAGTCATTCGATTGACGTTATCCCGTAATATGGCTTTAAACATTGTAAAAGAAAAGACTACGGCTGATCTTATGAAGGCTCTTTCTAGCATGTACGAAAAGCCATCAGCCTCAAACAAAGTTCATTTGATGAGGCGGTTGTTCAACTTACGGATGACAGAAGGTGCGTCAACGGTGCAACATCTGAACAAACTCAACACTACTACAACCCAATTGAGTTCAGTTAGAATCGACTTTGATGAAGAAGTACGGGCTTTGATACTCTTGTCTTCCCTGCCAGAAAGTTGGAATGCTACAGTCACAGCCGTGAGTAGCTCATCGGGAAGCAACAAGTTGAAATTTGATGATGTTCGTGACTTAGTTCTCAGTGAAGAAATCCGACGGAGAGAGTTGGGTGAATCATCAACCTCTTCAGTATTGCATACAGAGTCAAGAGGTAGAAGTTCAACCAGAGGAAGAGAACATAGCAAATCAAAGTTGAGACGATCAAAGTCCAGAAATCATCATAGTTCTAACAGCTCGAAGACTATCGAGTGTTGGAATTACGAGAAGACCGAACACTACAAAAATTAGTGCAGGAGTGTACCGAAGAATAAGGAGGCAAAAGATGAGGTAAACATTGCTTCAATCTCAAGAGGAGGTGATGCATTGGTATGTTCTTTGGAGAGTAAGGAAGAGTCTTGGGTGTTAGACTCTGGAGCATCCTTTCACGCAACTTCACAAAAACAGTTCTTTGAAAATTATGTCCCCGAGAACCTTAGTAAAGTTTACCTTGGTAATGAACAATCTTGTGAGATTGTGGGAAAACGTGTAATGAAGATCAAGTTGAACGGGTCTGTTTGGGAGCTGAAGAATGTCAGACACATTTCTGACCTGACGAAGAACTTAATCTCAGTAGGCCAGCTGGCCAGTGATGGCTACACAACAATCTTCCATGGAGATCATTGGAAGATTTCAAAAGGTGTAATGACAGTTGCTCGCGGTAAAAAGAGTGATACTCTTTACAAGACAGCTGAAGCATGTCATTTGATTGTAGTTGCAACAAATGAAAGTCCAAATCTATGGCACCAAAGACTAGGCCATATGAATGAGAAAGGGATGAAGGTCATGCACTTAAATGGAAAACTTTCGGGTCTTCAGTCAATAGAAATTGACATGTGTGAAGATTGTATACTTGGAAAGCAGAAACGAGTTAGCTTTCAGACAAGTGGGAGAACCCCAAGGAAGGAAAGACTCGAGCTTGTCCACTCTGATGTTTGGGGTCCAACTACCATCTCATCTATTGATGGGAAGAAATACTTCGTGACTTTTATTGATGACCATTCCAGAAAGGTATGGGTATACTTTCTAAAATATAAGTCTAACGTATTTGAGGCTTTCAAGGTGCGGAAAGCGATGGTAGAAAACGAGACCGGATTGAAGATCAAAAAGCTCCAAACTGACAATGATGGTGAATATGTAGACACCAAGTTCAAGAATTTATGCAATGAGAACAGAATCAGAATGGAGAGGACTATATCGGGGACGCCTCAACAGAATGGTGTAGCTGAGCATATGAATCAATCGTTAACTGAAAGAGCCAGAAGCTTACTTGTGCAGTCAGGCTTACCGAAGCAGTTTTGGGCAGAGGCAATCAACACATCAACTTACTTAATCAACCGAGGTCCATCTGTACCATTAGAGCTTAGAATACCAGAAGAGGTATGGAGCGGAAAAGAGGTAAAACTCGCACATCTTATAGTTTTTGGTTGTGTAGCATATGTGCACATTAGTGATCATGGCAGAAATAAGCTTGATCCCAAATCAAAGAAGTGCACTTTCCTCGGTTATGGTGAGGATGAGTTTGGCTATCACCTATGGGATGATGAAAACAAAAAGATGATTCATAGTAGAGATGCGATCTTCAATGAAAGAGTGATGTACAGGGACAAACAGAATACAGGTGCCAGCAACTCAGATTCGAGTGAGCTAGTTTATGCAGAGGTGGACGATGTCCCAGAAAGTCCTATAGTTGATAATCCTCGGCTAGAGGAAACAACTGAACAAGGCAGTGAGCAGCAACCTGACATATCAGAGCCTCTGACTCCAACTCCTATATTGAGAAGGTCTTCTAGAACTCATGTTCCCAATAGGAGATACATGGACTACATGTTATTGACAGAAGAAGGGGAACCTGAAGATTATGTAGAAGCATGTCAGACTACCGATGTTAGTAAGTGGGAACTTGCTATGAAAGACGAGATGAAGTCTTTGATCTCCAATGAGACATGGGAACTTGCTGAGTTACCTATGGGAAAAAGGGAACTTCACAACAAATGGGTGTATCAGGTGAAGGAGGACCATGATGGCTCCAAGAGATACAAGGCTCGACTAGCTTTCAAAGGATTTCAACAAAAGGAAGGAGTTGACTACACTGAAATCTTTGCTCCAGTTGTGAAGCTCAATACTATCAGGTATGTTTTAAGTATTGTTGCTAGTGAAAAGCTCTACCTAGAACAATTGGATGTGAAGACTGCATTTCTTCATGGAGATTTAGATGAGGAGATCTACATGCATCAACCAGAAGGTTTTTCAGAAGAAGGGAAACAAAAAATGGTGTGTAGATTAAAGAAAAGTTTGTATGGTCTAAAACGAGCTCCAAGACAGTGGCATATGAAGTTTGAAAGCTTCATGCATAAGGAAGGTTTCAAGAAGTGCAATGTCAACCACTGTTGTTTCTTTAAGAGATATCACTCGAGTTATATCATTTTATTACTTTATGTCGATGATATGTTAGTAGCAGGTCCAAATATTGATGAAATCATAAACTTGAAGATGCAATTGTCAAAAGAATTTTGACATGAAGGACTTGGGTCCAGCAAAGAAGATTCTTGGAATGCAAATCACGAGAGATATGCAAAGAGGAGTGTTGCAGTTATCTCAGGTGGAGTACATCAACCGTGTTTTGCAAAGATTCAACATGGACAATGCCAAACCAGTTAGCACACCTTTAGCTAGTCATTTTCGCTTATCAAAAGACCAGAACCCAGAGACGAAGGAAGAAAAAGAATTGATGACTAAGATTCTGTATGCTTCAGCCATTGGAAGTTTGATGTACGCAATGGTATGCACGAGGCCAGACATTGGCCATGCAGTGGGAGTTGTAAGCAGGTTTATGTCAAATCCAGGTAAAGCTCATTGGGAAGCTGTGAAATGGATTTTGAGGTATCTACGAGGCACTAAGGAGAAGTGTTTGTGCTTTAGTAAAAGTGAATTAAAGGTAAAAGGCTATGTAGATGCAGACTTTGCCGGTGAAGTTGATCATCGAAGAAGTACCACCGGTTACATATTTACTGTTGGTACTATAATCGTTAGTTGGACATCAAGGATACAAAAGATCGTTGCTCTATCCACTACAGAGGCTGAGTATGTAGTAGTAACAGAAGCTAGTAAAGAGTTGGTATGGCTTCAAGGATTATTGACAGGGTTGGGGTTCATCCAAGAGAGGAGTTTTTTGCACAACGATAGTCAGAGTGCAATACATATAGCTAAGAATTCAGCATTCCACTCTAGAATGAAGCACATTGATCTCCGTTATCACTTTATCAGAACTCTGCTTGAGAATGAGATACTAACATTGAGGAAGATTATCGGAAGTAAGAACCCAGCTGACATGTTGACAAAAGTGGTGACTATTGATAAACTGAAGTTATACTCAACTTTAGTTGGCCTGCTAGAATAACATACCAGAGAAGGCTGTTGCATGATCGAGGTGTGAAGACCGACTGAAGTGAATCTTCAAGTGGGAGATTGTTGAAAAATTCTTTGTTTTCTATTATTTGAATGATCATTATTTTCTTATTATTTAGAAGTAAGATGTTTCTATTTTATAGGAACCGTAATGAATGGATTATAGATGATGCATTCAATGCTTTGGCTATATATAAGTTGTCAAAGCCAAAACAATATTCATTCCAACATTTAGAGCATTTTCAATAATTAAAGAAATACACCAGTGAGAGAAATTCTTAAATACAATGTGTATTTTATCTTTCTATTAAATAAAAAGTCTTAGCAACCTTTATAAATTGTGTGTGATATTATTCCGCATTTATATTGTTATTCCACAAATCTGACTATGAGGAAATGTGCGTAATTTCCTAACATTAGGGAGAAGAGTTGCAATACTTGATGAAACAATGTGTTTTATCAAGGGTCGCAACCTTGTGAAACAAAATATTTTAGCCTATAAATAGATTATTTCAAAATCAGAAAAGAAAACATAATTTGAAGTCTCCTTTTCATTATTGAGTTCCAAATTTCTTTCTTTCCTACATTCAAGTTTTCATCTATCTTGTGCAAATTCAAAATAAACTGAATTATTGCGTGTAGACTCTAAGACAAATTAGAGAGTGTTTGAAATACTATTAGGAAAGTGTTTATATGCAAGATTTTAGCTTTGATCCATTTAGCTTAGAGTCAACTTTTAAAAGTCTAATAGTATGTCAAATAATGGCAATCAAGGCTTCTGTTTCAAGCATTAATGTGATGAACCAAGACCTTATGAAGTTGGATTGTTTCAATGGGAAAATTTTACTTGCTGGCAAGATAAGATGATTGTTAGAGAGAGAGAGAGAGAGAGAGAGAGAGAGAGAGAGAGAGAGGGATTTGAATAAAATCGCGTGTTTGAATAACACCACAGACATTTTATCATATAGTGAGTTTTACAACTTATTGTATTAATTAAATAAGGAATACACTATTGTATATTCTATTCTATTCTAAATAGGCTAAAGAATACTCTATGGAATATCTTTGAAATATTCTATATACAAATATTAAGATAATTGATTCTTAACACGCCCCATCAAGTTGGATCATATATATCATATCAGTTGAGCTTGTTATAAATGTAATCCACTCAATAACCCCTAAGAGACTTAGTGAACATATCAGCCAATTAGTCTTCATATTTGACGTAACCTGTGGCGATTTCTCTTGAAAGTACCTTATCCCTTACATAATGATAGTTTATTTCTATGTGCTTAATCCTTTGAGGTTGCTGCCATATCACAATATTCAACTTCAACACTTGATAATGCATATGTATTTTGTTTCTTACTTTTCCATGAAATCATATTTCTTTGAATAGAAACACAATATCTAGACATGGATCTCCTATCTAACGATGATTCGGCGCAATCTGCATCTGAATAAAAAATAATTTTAGCATCACTTTTATCTTCATATAATAGTCCTATTCATGGTGCATTATTTATATATCTAAGAATTCAAATGACTACGTCCCAATGAATATCGCAAGGAGCGTTAAAAAACTGACTCATAATGCTCACTGCAAATATAATAGCTGGTCTGGTGACTGTAAGATAGTTGAGTCTACCCACAAGCTATCAATATCTTCCTGGGTCTTTTAATGGATTCCCCTGACACCAAAGAAGCTTAATATTGGGATCCATAAGAGTATCAATAGAACGACAGTCAAGCATACATGTTTCATTGAGGATGTCTAATGTGTACATATGTTGGTTGATTGCAATGCCTGGTGAGGATTGGGCAACTTTAATGCCTATGAAATACTTGAGTGGACCCATGTCTTTGGTCTGAATTGTTTTTGAAAAGATGAGTTTTGAGACGTTGGATACCATTTGTAATGTCTCTAGTGATAACAATGTCATCAACATTGACCACAAGAAAGATGCGCTGACCGGTGGAGGAATGAAGGAATAAAATAGAGTGATATGTTTCACATCCAGTCATACCAAATTGTATCAAGGCAGGACTAAAATGACCAAACCAAGCACGTGGGGATCGTTTAAGCCCATAAAGAGAACAATAAAACCAACAAACAGGTATAGAATTGTCAGGAACAATAAAACCTAGAGGTTGATCTATATGAACTTCCTCCTCCAATTCTCCATGTAAAATGTCATTTTTAATGTCCAACTAATGAAGCAGCCAATGATGAATGGACCATTGCAAGAAAGAGGAAGACTGAATTGATCTTGACCATCAGAGAAAAATGTCACCATAATCAAGACCAAATATTTGTGTGATCCTTTGGCTACCAAACGACCTTTGAAATGATTGATGTGATCATTGGCTCTAACTCTAACTATATAAACCCATCGACATCCCACTATAGTTTTGTATGGAGGTAAAGTAACAATGTCACATGTGTTATTTGAATGCAATGTTGCAATTTCTTCCACCATCTTTTACGCCAATTAGGATTAGTCATAACTTCACCTGTAGACTTCAGAATAGACACATGGTCCAAAGCAGAAACAAAAGAGACATAGGAAGTAAAGAGATAATCATAATTTAAAACACAAGCATATTTAGGTTTAGGATGATGAGACCGAATACTTTTTGTAATGCTATTGAAAGGCCAAGTTCAGATGACGTAATTGAAAGGGTAGTTAGAGTAGGAGATGGTGCTAGTGGATTAATATCATCTCTTACTTACAATGGATGGTGTGTCCGTCTATGGTAAACCTGCAATAAAGTGTAAAAGCAACAATAGGCATGGGGATGATGAAGATATAGCTCAAACATCTGAAGTACCATTCTCATTAAGTAACCCAAAGGCATACAAAAATGGTGAGATTTCAAATAATGTAACATCAGAGGAAACAATGTATCATTGAAGATGGAGACAAAACAACAATATCCTTTTTGTATATGTGAGTAGCCTAGAAAAATACATTTGAGAGATTTGACAGAAATTTTGTCTTTACATGAACTGAGGTCATGAACAAAGCATGTGCAACCAAAGACGCGAAGAGGAATATGGTAGAGATCATATTGCAGGTTCAAGATAAATTATGGAATTCAATATTGAAGGACCAATGAAGGCATTTAGTTGATAAGGTGATAAGTTGTGAGAATACCGTCACACAAGAAACCAGAAGGGACATTATGGTGAAGTGAAAGAGTCAATGTAGTTTCAACTAAATGACGGTTCTTCCGTTCAGTGACATTGTTTTGTTATGGTGTATGAGCACGTGATGATTGATGAATACTATCCAGCTATGTTAAAAAAAATATTGAAATTAGGAAAACATATAATCACGAACATTATCAGTGCGTAAAATTTTAACGAAAGTGTCAAACTGGCTTTTAATTTTTGAATAAAATTCTTGGAATATATGGAAAACATTTGAATGGTTTTTCATAAAATATAACCAAGTACATCGTAAAAAATAATTGGTAAAAGTTACAAAGTAATAATATCATAAAGTTCACTTGACACGGCTAAGACCCCAAATATCAGAAGGAACTAAAGAAAAAGGTGACATAACAGTTTTATTTACTCTTTTACAATAGGTGCGACAAAAATCTGATTGACATGACTAACACTCAAATGACACAAGCTTAGAAAAACTAGGAACTAAAAGATGTATTTTATTAAGACTAGAGTGACCTAAATATTGATGTGTAAGGCTTTGAGAAGTAATAGAAGCACATGCCACATATTGTGATAAATGATATATCCTCCAAACTCACTCCCTGTTCCAATCATTCAACATGTACGTCGATCTAGAACATAAATAGAATTATTAATAAATTGAACTGAACAATCAAGAGTACAAGTGAAGTTTTAATAGATACTAGATTGAAAGGGCAACCAGGAACATATAACACAAAATTTAAGGCAAGTTTGGAAATGTGTGTGCCTGACCAATGGGCTTATACTTTAATTTTTGAGTCATCCGCCATAGTGACACAAGGCAAAGAATCAGAATAAGACAAGGGAAATAAAAGAAATTTATTACCAGTCATATGATCAGAGGCACCGGAGTTAAGGACCTAAGGAATGAGGATGTAAAGATAAAGGCTATGTGATTACCAAACTGAGCAACATTGACAAAATATGATGGTTGATGGGTTTCTTAAAGCTGAAGGAACACATTGAAATTAGTGGTCAGAATAGTAATTTCTTTGGTGATAGCTGGTTGAGTACCAGCAACAACTCTAGGTTGTCGTTTTTATTCTCTTGCCTTTGTATGAAATTTTACTATCTTGGTTAGTTTCTCGCACGGGATGAGCGAAACTTTCATAAAAGTGAAGAGCTTGGTGGAGGGGTGATCTTCCATGAGATTTAATGGCTGAAAAAAAGTGCAAACAAGGTCGCTCAATAGTAAGGAGGACAGTCACATTCGCGACGAAAGCATAAAGATGGGTTGTTTGAACTAGAACATGTACATATGTAAATGGTAAAAGAAAATTGAGTGCAGATCTGGATCTGGGAAAAAAAACATAGCACAATGGTGAAAATGACAGCCGGATCGACAACGAAACGTGTCATCACGTGCTGTAGTAAGGGCGTCGCGTGAGGCCTACGCGTCGAAGAAATTATGGTGTGTATGGGCACATGCAGAGGCAATTAGTGGCGTTTTCTTAGGATAGGTTAGATATGAAGAGTTGCTTCTGACATTGGTGGTATTTTTCCCTAAGGTCGCCGAAAAAAGTGGTGACAACGATAATGTGGCAGTTATCAAGGAATCAATGCCGGCAGTAAAAGGAAGGAAATTCAGAGTTGGGAAATGTTTTGCTGAATTTTTTATGACTGAGATACAGTGGGTCAACTGGGTAAAACACGATGAAACGTTCCCTCTCAATGGGTTGTTGATACAATGTTTAAAAGAGAGAAAGTGAGAGGCACTTGAGAAAAACTATGTGTTTGAGTAACACTGCATAGATTGTATTATATATTGAATTTTACAGTTTATTGTATTAATTAGATAATAAATATACTACAATAAATTCTATTCTATTCTAGATAGGCTTAGGAATATTCTACAAAATATTCTATATACAAATTTTAACATATCTGATTCTTAACAATGATATTCCTCCTGACTACATTGAAGATCTACTATGTCTTGGATTCTGCATTGACACCGATTCTAGAACCGCAAGACAATGATTCAGATAAACTCAAGGGAGAATAAAAAGCGAAAAGAGGAAGAACTAGTGTGCTGTGAACATATTCTGAACACGGACTATCTGACCATCTCCATGACCCCTACTTAAACAACAAATCTACAAGGTAAATTTGGAAGGCACTAGAGTTTAAATTTTGTTCAAAGGAAGAAGGTACTAAAAAGTTTCAGATTTCAAAGTATTTCAATTTTAAAATGTTGAATTCAAAGCCTATACTTGCACAAGTTCACGAGATACAAGTTTTTGTAAATAAATTAAGGGTTGTGAAGATCGATATTCCTGAAACTTTCCAAGTTGGTGCAATTATTGAAAAATTCATATCTTCCTGATAAAGTTATAGGAAAAAGTTACTTCACAATTCCAAAGACTTCTCACTAGATAAAATCCAGAAACATATTTAAATCGAGGAGAAATTGAAACATAAATAGAAATCTGAGGCTACTGGATATTTTAAGGCCAATGCAATGAATTCAAAAAGTAAGACAAAACAAGATGGTAAGAAGAAATATCTTGGTCCTAAGAAGGATCAAAATAAGTTCAAGAATTTTGGCGGATTAAAGGTCTCTAAAGGTGGTTGTTATGTGTGTAGAAAACACTATCATTAAGCTTAAAATTGCAATAATAAGAAGTCTCAAAACAAGGTAAATGTCATTCAAGCCGATGATAACAAAATTGCTACTGAAAGCAAAATTATGGCAATTAAAGGCAAGGTACAATGATGGTAGTCTGATACTTTCACTAATGTCCATGTTTCCTATGACAAAATGAAATTTGAAACCTATTCTAAAGTCACCGAGGGATAATAGGTTGAAATGGTAATTGAATTACGTTCGAGGGTAGTTGGAATGGGAAACATGAAACGTAACTTCACTTATGAGAAGAAATGTACTATTATTAATGCAATTCATGTTCCTGATATGAATAAGAACCTTGTTAGTGGAGACCTTTAGCGAAAAGCATGTATTAAATCTATGTATGAATCAACCAAGTGAATATTTACTCATAATGGTGTATTTTTTGGAAAGGGTTATTCCGCTGAGGGAATGGTTAAGTTTTGTACTATTGACAACATTATTAATAAAGTTTCTATTTTGCTTAGATGGTTGATTTTGTTTCTTTATAGCATAGTAAATTATCTTATATTGGTATTACCACTATGAAAAGATTAATTAAATTTGGTTTAATTTTATGTGATGTTAATAATTTTGAAATATGTGCCAAATCGAAAAACGATTAAAAAACCTTTTCATAGTGTAGAAAGAAACACCAACTTGCTTGATCTTGTACATTCAGATTTATGTGAATTTAATGACATGTTAACCCGTGGGGGAAATAAGTATTTCTATGATTTTATTGATGATTGTTCTAGATTCACACAAGTATATTTTTTAAAGCATAAAGATAATTCCTTTAATGCATTTTAAATTTTTAAAGTGGAAGTAGACAATCAATTAAGTAGAAGTATTAAAGTTCTTAGGAGTGATAAAAACAATGATAGTTTTTCTATCGAATTTGATGCATATTATGAAGAATATGCTATTATACATGAATGTTATGAACCTCGTGCACCACAAAAAAATGGTATAACTGAAAGAAAGAATATGAGATATCAAGAAATGATAAACGCCATGTTAATGCATTATGAATTGATATTCAATTTATGGGGTGAAGTTTTGCTATCTGCTTGTCTTATAATGAATAGAATTCCTTTGAAGAAAATCTATATTTCTCCATATAAGGTATGGAAAGGTAGAGCGATAAATATCGATTATTTTAGAGTATGAGGGTGTGCAGATTATTATAAGAACAAGGATTCTAAAAGGACTAAGTTAGGTCCTCGAGGGATCAAATTTGATTTTATAAGTTGTGTCTAATAGTAAATCATATAGACTTTTGAATTTGAAGTCTAATATACTTATTGAATCATGAGATGTCGAATTCTTTGAAAACCTTATCATGAAGGATAAGGAATTTGAGATTCCCGCAAATGAAGAACCTCACGAGTAAGGGTTTCCATATATTTTTGAAACACAACCCAAAAGTTCTTCACGAATTGTTAAAACATAACCCGAACTTAGGATAAGATAGAGAGACCTAAAGGCTAAGGATCAAAGACCTAATAAAATTGATTATTGACTTATTTCTTTTTATCTAGTAGAAGGAAATAGTGATAATTTTGTTTCTAAGATTCCTATTATTATTATTATTATTATTATTATTCAAGTGGAAGATAATCGTAAAACTTATAAGGAAGCAGTAGCTTCAAGAGACTCTTAATTTTTAGAAATATGTTATCATAGAAGAAATGGATTCAACAATGTTAAACCGCACTTGGGAACTTATTGATCTATCTAAAGAATTAGGACCCATTGGGTGCAAGTGGGTGTTTAGAAGGAAGTGTCATAGTGATGGTACACTAAACACCTACAAGGATAGATTAGTAGCCAAGGGTTTTAGACAAAAGAAAGGTGTTAATTATTTTAACACATGTGCACCGATAGCAAGGAAGATGACAATTAGAATATTGATTGCATTAGGTTCTTTGTATGACCTTATCGTTTATCAAATGGATGTCATAATGACATTCTTAAATTGAGATTTTGATGAGGAGATTTACATAGAGAAACTGGAAGGTTATGTGCTTTCTAGTCATAAACAAAAAGTGAGAAAGCATGTCAAATCCTTATTTGGATTAAAACAAGCACCAAGACAATGGCACCACAAATTTGACTTTGTCATACTTTCAAATGGATTTGTTCCTAATTCTTGTGACAAGTGTTTGTACGCAAAGGTGCACGAGAATATTATGATATTCCTTTGTCTCTATTTCGGGGATCAAAGTAAAGCGAAACAGTAGGTGTTATGAACTTAGTCAAACACACTATGTTGAGAAAGTGCTTGATAAGTTCAAACACTTACATTTCAAGGAAGTGAATACTCTAATTGATCCTAGTGTCAGATTTCAAAATAAGGGTGGAAGATTTATGGCTCAATTGGTATATGTAAGTGTAATTGGTTATCTAATGTATTTGATGTGGTGTACTAGATCTGGTGTAGCATTTTCAGTTAGTAAAATGAGTAGATATACTAGCAATCTAAATGTTGAGAATTAGAAGGCCATCACAAGGATTTTTGGTTATATTTTGAAAACCAAAAATCTTGGACTTCATTATAGTAGGTTTCGTGCCATATTAGAAGAATATACCGATGCGAGATGGATATTGAACGTTGGAGATCATAAATCTACAAATGGATGGATATTATCACTAGTTGGGGTGCTATTTTATTTGGGATATTTACACCGTATATAGCCATAAATATATAACTCCAAATACCAGAAGCACCCGAGATGAGCCACCACCTCTACTTAGCCAAAAGATCTAAATTGACCAAGAAATCCCTAACCCCAAACCACCTTTACTCTTAGGTTTAAAAATAACACGCCGCGTAACCTAAGAGATCTTGGATTCTCCCTTAAGACCACCCCACAAAATTCTTTTTTGGATCCAAGCTATCTTCCTCCAAACCTTTACAAATATTTTCAAAAAGACAAAAACAAGATAGGAATACTATTAAACATAAAATTAAGGAAAACCACTCATCCCATTAAGCTAACATACCTATTTTTTTCATGAGTTAAACCTTTTAGATAGCAGATTAACAAGGCTATACCAAGTAGCTTCGCGGCTAAGAATAACCCTAACAGGAAGACCCAGATATTTAAAAGGGATGGTCTCAAGTTTGAAATGGAGGAAGTCATCAGCGAATCCAAGAAAATGGGATCCACATTAACCCTTATTAGACTAATCTTTAGAAAAATTCACTTGGAAACCTAATGTTAACTCAAAACCTCTAATGATAGCCTTTATAGTCTATATATTATCAACATATGGGTTTATTAAGAAAAGAGTATCAACTGCTGTCGTACCTCAAAATTTTCCTTCTTGTATATTACATTCATCTGTACTTCCATCCATTAACCATCATTCAAATATCCAAAAAATATGTTGTCTCTAATTTCATCCTTATTGTTGCTCATTTCAAAGTTGTTGCAGAGGCTCATTTAAGGCTAGCAGGGCAGTTGTGTGTGCAACAATTGAAGGTCATCTGGTTCTAATCTAGTCTTGGTCAAAAAAGATTTTGTTTCAAGGAATCAAGGCCAGGGTATGCAAGATTTATGTGGTGTGTCTGAAGCCTCAATTAGGGTTTCTGTGCCATTTCAAGTTATCTGTGTATGGATTAAATTGTCGAACTGTGTTAAGTCATGTTCTACTGATTTCAAGTGATGTCATTGTGTCAATATTCTAATGCGTCTAAAGATCCATATCATTTCATGTTTCGTTTTCTTAGGATTTATTCAAAGGTTGTTAGGATTCAACTCAAGTGTGGTGTTGGTTTAAGTTCAACTAGTGTGCATCTGTGGTTCTTTTTGAGTTAGTATTTCATTCTCATGATTCAATCCACTATCCATTTATGTTATCCAAATCCGTTATCCATTTGTTTCCTAAAGCCATCCATATTCATTTTAATATCCATTTCAAAACCATGATTTTTTTCCATTTTAAATCCACATGCCATTATCCAAATAATTCAATATCCATTTCAATTCCATTTTTAACATTCATTCATGGTCCATTTTTTAGCCATTCATAACTAATTTCTTAAACCATGTCCATCCACAATTAAAAAAAAAGAACAAAAGCCTATAAGCCAAGTTTTTTTCAAGCTCATTACATAAAGAATGTCTTTACAAAAAAAAAAAGAGTTCATTTTACAAAAGAAACCTATATTGCATTTCATTCAAACCCATTTACAATATTACAAAAAATAAGAGAACAAACCAATGTTGCCAACATCAACAACATGACCCAAGTTATATAAAAAAAAAACGACTATGATTCACTACAATCCACCCTCTATACCACATATAAAGTTAAATCAAGACAAAAATAATAAATCAAACTACACAGCTAGCCATGAGTCTTTTTCCATACGAGATAGTCCACAACCTACTGCACATAATTTACCTACAAAAGACAAACAAAGCCAAACATGAACTTTCCCCACATATAGCTTCACCAAAATAATACCTATATAACACAACACTAGCTTCAAACCCATGATTCATTCACAGATAGCAGCATAGTGGAACACACACAAGCCATATGCACAAGCCAAGTGATTCACAAATGAAACCACACTAACCTTGCTAAACTCAATCAACAGCACAAGAAACCTTAACATATACACACCCACCATCACTTGCAACCATTACGCGCAACCTATAAAAAACAACAACAAAATACAAAACCAATCAAGTTATACAAAACGATTTCAGCAACAACGTCTCCACACAAATTTCAATTTTCCACCTCATCAATTCTTTCACACAGCAAAATCATTTTTCATCGTACAACCACGTCACATTTTTGTTTCCCAAATACCCTCAATTCTCCCTATAAGAACCAACCTTCCCCCCTTTCCAACTGTAGTCTCACAAACTACGAACACTCAGTTTCCTCTTTCTCGTCCGAATGAAGATACGTAGGTACGAGATTGCGATGATCTTGGCGAGCTACCTTTACTTTTTTCTACCTTTTATTTTTTTCCCACCTTTTCGTTTCTCTATCCAAATCTCTTCCCCGTAATCCAACCTACAAACGCTCTGATTCTTCATTCTCGTCCGAATGAAGATACATAGGCACAAGGGCCCCAATCCTTGGCGAACTACCTTTTCCTTTTCTTGTGTCTACCTTTTCTTTTTTCCATCTTTAACGTCCAAACCTTTCGTAGCCTGAACTACGAGCCTCTAATTCCTCATTCTCGTCCAAATAAGCATACGTAGGCACAAGGGCCCAATCCTTGGCGAGAATCCTAACCTAAAACCACTCATTTTTATCGTACCCTTTTCACGCTACTCAATTAGAAGAAAACAAACAAGCCTAGCTAACATTTATCACAAACCAAACTAAGAGGTTCTCATTGAGTACAACGAACATAAGGGGGTGCTAATACCTTCCCCTTGCGTAACCGACTCCCGAACCTAGAATGTGATTATGATGACCATGTTCTTATTAAAAGTTTTGATATTTTCTTTTCCCTCTTTTGGGATGAATAAAGCTCGGTGGTGACTCTGTCAAACTATTTTTTCCGTACCTTTTGCGCGAGGGTCGTATTTTGATTTTTTCGTGGTGTGACAACTGCATAATGAAGGTGAGAAACCACCAAATCAAAGGCTCCAACCTTAAAGGAAAATAGAATACCTAACTAAATATTCCCACATATTAAACCACTTAAATTTCTAACCACTAACAGAAGGATGAAAGGAGCTAAAGGGTTATGTTACTTGAGGCCCATTTAAATAATAACCTTTTAAGTCTGTCAACTATTAACAAACACCAAAAGATTCCCAACAAAAACACAAGCCTTAATCAAATATCCCCACTTATCATTAAACCCAAATCTGACAATTATATAATCCAAAAACTCCTAAATCACTGAATCATAAGCTTTCTCAAAATAAACTTTAAAAATGAGGCAAGGTTTTCTAGTTTTCTTATCTAGATTGAATACTTCATTCACATCCACCACCCCATCCACTAACAGCCTACCTTTAAAAAAGGTAGATTGATTTAGAGAAAAAAATCTTTTCCATTACCTCTCATAGTCTAGAAGTCAACACTTTATCCACTAATTTGTATAAAAAAAAACCAATAGAGAAATAAGCCTAAAATCACTAATATGAACAAGGGATTTAACCTTAGGAATCAAGGTTAAACGTAAGATGTAAAGAGATGAGGTAACAAAGCAAACCTATTGAGTTGATCAAGCATAATCCTGACCTCAGCCCTAAACAAATTCCAAAACCTCCTAAGAAAGGAGAAAGAAAAACCATCTTGGCTAGGAATCTTGTTACCATCACATAATGCTACAACCAAATCTATTTTCCGAACACGGAAAGGAGTATTCTGTGCAAGATTATCCTTGACTATTATGGATCGAAAGGCTTCTCCATCTAGTCGAGGAATGTCAAAAATTAACTCATTATAAATCTCTGAGAAATAATTGGAAACTTCTTTCCTAATGTCAGACACCCCTTCCAACCAAATATCTTTAGCCTTCGAGGCAGGAATATCATTCCTCCTACTCCTACTCTTGACTTCCTTAAGCCACATAGATTTGGATATTTGGAACACTTGGATATTTAGATATTTGGATATTTGGTTCTGGTGTCGGTGAATTTTTGTGAGATTTTGAGCTAAACTAAGTGTTGTGACAAACCATGTGAAACACAAAAAATATGTCAGAAAGAGAGGGTTCTTGAACAATAAAGAAAAAAATTAATTCACGAAGAGATATAAGAGAGAGATGGTTATAACAATTTTTCTATTCATTTTATAAATTAAGGTTAATAGATTACAAGTGAATAACAACGCACACCCTATTCTACTCTAACAAACTAGAGTAGAGCCTATATATAGACTCCTAGTATATGTATGTCTATGTATGATGATAATGCTCATACATTACATACATAACTATTACATAAAAATTACATAACTAATTTAAGTCACTCCATTCTAGATAAGACATCGACTATATCGTGCACCTATTCGACTATTGCATGCAAAATTAAACTTTAACTATAACATGCATATCCTAGTCAAACCCTGAAGTTACCCCTGTGGAGACTAGAGTTTGATCCAAAAATAACACAAATATCCACATTGGAACAAACTCTACAACATTAAGGGAACATGTTAGCTATCATCCTGCAGCTTTATCAACTGCATACAGTGAAAAAACTTGATACTAGGAATGACTTGGTGTGATCGTATCAACAACATTATCTTCATTTAAAACCTTCAGAACTTTCATTTCTCCATTCTTGATTTTCCCCCTGAAGAAATGCAACATAACATCAATGTGTTTGGTTCTCTCATGATAGGCTAAATTCTTCGACAAATGTATGACACTTTGACTATTACGTTTAACAGTAATAACTTGGCCTTGAAGTTTCAGTAGCTTAGCAAATTTTATAAACCATATCAAGTTAAAAAAATCTTGTTTTGTTTGCAATATTATCCGTTAAAATCCCTGTTTGGTTCGTGAGCTTAGCCCGATGTTAAAAGCTCTCATTTGGCTTATTGTATTGTCCATCCAAATCTCCATTTGCCTTATGAGTTGCGCCTGATATAAAATATCTCATCTAGTTTGAGATTTACCTGATATAAATTATGGTGTTTGGTTTGAAGGAAATCAAGTGTAAAACTCCAAGTTCGTTTGTATGAAGGTTTGTGAGAATAATGTTATACTCGAATTTTGTTTGGGCATTTTCTCTATTCTTTTTCTTGAATTGGACCCATTGTTTTTTAAGGCCAAGGTCAAATTGAAAGTTAAGGTCAAGTTGATCTTTGTCACTCATTGAATTGCATGTTATTGGCAGTTTGATCACTTCTAAGTTATCCCACCTTCATTCATATTACTTTGCATTATCCATGGTAATAAGTCATTTTAGGGCCTTTAGCAATTATTACTCATACTTTCTCTATGCATATCATCACCTGTCAAATTGGGGCTTTTAGTTCACTTTATCTCATTAGGACTAATTTCTTTCTTCTGAATAAAAATTTTCATTAGGTAACATAATAATCATGTTTTTTTCCATTTCTTATTCATCTCATCATCACCTTAACTACATCTCATTTTATTATCATTATCATCATTTATGATCAAAATTAGCTCCCATTGTCAAAACCTCCATACTATTTTGCATTCATGCACAGTTTACGTTGATCAAAATTAACTGAATTGGAATCTAAGTTGTTGTAAATGTGCCTTAAAAACTTTGTTGATAAAGAGAAAGAAAACATATTTTGAAGATTGCATTTACCGCAAAAATCGGATGAAAAGTTGGGAAAAAAACGGTCGATGAATAGTGCTATCCGTACAGATGAACAACGGCGTCCGTACAGATGAATAGTGTATCCATATGTTGAATAGTGTTTTTGAGTTTTTGTACTTTTTCGATTAAGTCCATGGATCCATGTGATTTTGGGCTTTGTTTGTTGGGTATTTGGTATTATAAATATGTATCTCTTATATGTTTGGTGTGTGACAATCTTAGAGTTTTCACCAACTAGGGAGTCCTAGAGTTTAAAGGTATAGCATAGAGTTTCAGCTATGCATAAAGAAAACCTTGGATTACACCTTTGGTTTGAGTAATTCATATATTGAGAGTTGGAGAGGTAGGGAAACACTTGGGTAGAAAATAGGGTTGTTCTTGGGCGCCTTCAGGGTTATTCTTGGAAACCTGAGAGCAAAGGCTATTTTCTTGAAACTCATTTGTAATCTCTTGTAACAACTTTTTGAGTATAGTGAATTGGAGAGTTGTTCTCTCCCCTATAGTAGATTGTTTGATCAAACTGGGTAAATAAACCTTCGGTTTTTTCTTGCCTTATTTTGTTATATTATCTGTGTACGAATTATTATTATTATTGAAGACCATTTATTTTGGTTTCTATTGTTCTTTGCCTTACAAATTGATATTGAATTTTGTCGTAATTCACAACAAGATTCACAACTAGTGGTGCAGTGAGCATGGAACAAAGAGATATTGTTGACAAGTGAGCACCATGGTTATTAGATGGCAGATCGAGAAATTTTCTGGTAACAACAACTTTGGGTTGTGGAAAATTAAGATGCAAGAAATTTTAATTCAAGAGAAATGTATCGATGCTTTGAAGAGTGAAGCATTGATGCCTGCAGGTCTTACACAAGTATAGAAGACTGAGATGGTGGATAAGGCCAGGAGTGCCATTATCTTATGCCTCGGGGATAAAGTTCTAAGAGAAGTCGCCAGGGAGCAAATTGCAGTTTCTATGTGGGCAAAAATTCAATCATTGTATATGACAAAGTATTTGGCTCATAGGTTGTATCTGAAACAACAACTTTATTCATTCCGAATGGTGGAGAACAAATTCATAGTTGAGCAACTCACATAATTTCACAAGATTATCGATGATCTTGAGAATATTGAAGTGAAGATTGATGATGAGGACAAGGCTTTTCTCCTGTTGAGTTCATTACCCAAATCCTTTGAGCACTTTAAGGACGCCCTTCTTTATGGTAAGGAAGGTACTATTACTTTGGATGAAGTCCAGACAATGGTGAAATCCAAAGAATTTTCAAATTTGAAAGAATTGAAGATTGAAGATAGTGGTGAAAGCTTAAATGTGTCAAGAGGAGGAGGTGAGTGTAAAGGGATGTCCAAATCAAAGAGGTTTAACAAGTCAAAGGTAAAACGTTTTAATTGTCAGAAAATCGGTCACTTTAAAAAGGCTTGTCCTGAAACAAAGGTCAATGAAGATTTTGTTCAAGCTGTAGTTGCATTGGGTGAGAAAAGTTATGATAATGTCAAAGCACTAGTAGTATCGAGTTTGGAAACTGAAGATAGTTGGGTCATTGACTCAGGTTGCTCTTATCACATGTGTCTAAGAATAGAATACTTTGAAACTTTTAAGATGGTGCAAGGTGGAGTAGTTTTCCTTGGTAATAATAAGGCATGCAAGGTTCATGGTATTGGTACGGTCAAATTTAAAATGTTTAATGATCGTAAACTTCTTATTCATAATGTGAGGTATGTTCCAAAACTCAAGCGAAATTTGTCATCTATAAGTATGTTTGATGATCTAGGCTATTGTACTAGAGTTGAACATTAAGTGGTGAAGATTTTGCATGATGAATTGATTATTGCTAAAGGGTCTAAAATATGTGGTCTATATATTTTAGAAGGTTCAAATGTTATTATTCATTCATCATTAACTAGTGGAGGCTTTCATGACAAGGAATAGCTATGGGATTTGAGTTTAAGGCGTTATGAATACCTTGAGAAAGTTTTAAAGGAGTACAATGAATTTTGTAGAAATCAAGGAATAAAAATGCATGTTACCGTTGAGTTGTTATTGAGTTTTTGGGGAAGAGCTGAGGTAAAAATAACTTACTTGGTTGATAGAGAATTTCTTCAGAAGAAGAATAGTGAAAACCAAAGGAGAAACCTGGGAGAAACTATAACGGAGAAAACTCAGTTTGAGGTGGAGTTTCCTACTATGGATGCTATCAGTAGTAAGGGAATGGTTACAGAGATCTCTGATTATCATTTGACTCATGATAAGGTAAGGAGGGTTATTGTAGCATCTCAAAGGGACGATTATGCCAGCCTTGGATATTATGTTTTTAATGTGGTTGAAGAACTGCAAAATAAAAGAAGAAAAACCTTCAGGGAGGCATTTGAAAACAGGTGGAGTCAAGCGTGGTAGAAAAATCATACTTGTAGGCTTGTTAAATCACCTATGCAGAAAAGGGTAATTGGGAACAAGTGGATGCAAATTTCGAGATCAAGATTCAAGGGTTGCTTGAATTTGATCAAAGTTATTGATTAAAGTTTCAACTTGGTATAGAGCAACAATGTTGTTGATTGGTATCAACACGGTTTAAAGTTAAGGTGAATATTGTTGTAAATGTGCCTTAAAACCTTTGTTGATGAAGAGAAAGAAAACACATTTTGGAGATTGCATTTACAGCGAAAATCGAAAGTTTTAGAAAGTAAAACAAAACGGTCGATGAATAATGATATTCGTACGGAAGAACAGTGACGTCCGCATGGATGAATAGTGTTTTTGAGTTTTTGGACTTTTTCGATTCGGTTCATGGATCCATGTGATTTTGGGCTTTGTTTATTGGATATTTGGTATTATAAATACGTATCTCTTATATGTTTGGAGTGTGACAATCTTAGAGTTTTCACCAACAAGGGAGACCAAGGGTTTAGAGGTATAGCATAAGGTTTCAGCTATGCACAAAGAAAACCTTGAATTACACCTTGGGTTTGAGTGATTCATATATTGAGAATTAGAGAGGTAGGGAAACACTTAGGTAGGAAATATGATTATTATTGGGCGCCTTTAGGGTTGTTCTTGGGAACCTGAAGGTGAAGGATATTTTCTTGTAACTCATCTGTAATATCTTGTAACAACTTTCTGAGTATAGTGAATTGGAGAGTTGTTCTCTCCCCTAGAGTAGATCGTTTGATCGAACTAGGTTAACAAACCTTTGTTTTTTTCTTGCCTTATTCTGTTATATTATCTGTGAATGGATTATTGTTGCTGAAGACCATTTATTTTGGTTGCTATTAATCTTTGCCTCACAAATTGATATTGAATTTTATCGTAACTCACAACAAAAGTAAATGTAAAGCTGGGCATTGAAACATAATGAGAAACAATTGATAAAGTGTTTTTACAATAGGCACACAAAATTACACAACAACAACTTCATCACCACATGAACTTCTTGCATACGTACAATTTTGAATAAAAAGAGAGTGGTTTGAATTAAAATTAAACTTTCCGTTGCATTTGAATATGAGTTAAAATATCAACAACATCAATGCATACATTCAACTATTACATTACATGCTCCATTGCATTCCATACATCAACACAAATTAAAAGCAAAACAAATGATTTAATTAAACAAGTTTCTATTACAAAGGTTATAAATTACATTACACGAATCAAGTATCCATACATCAACATCACATAACTTTTCACTCTTCATCATCCATACAGTAGACAAAATGAAATATTTTAAAAATAAGAAGTTAAATTTTTGTTGTCACATTTTTTTTATTGTTATTCACACCTTGTGAACTTCCCTGCACACGCACGAAAATTACCCAAACTCCCTCCAAAAACTCACCCATTCTTACATCTTTTCCACTCAAAACCTCGTTACACAGATCACCACATCACCCCAATTCACCCTCCAACCTCACCTATAAATAAACACTTCTAATTACTCTCAAGACACACAAAAATCCCTAAAAACACTATGTTGACATTCATCCCAAACTTCACTAAGAGCTCTCTTCATAAAGCTCCCTAAGCTTTTCATCAAAGCTTAGTTGAGTTTGAGCTTCACCTACCCAAACAACAAGCAAAATAAAAGAGAATAAAATAAGAAGACGAGGTAGAGGTTAAAGCCAAGAAAAAGTAAAAGGAAAAGCAGAGAAAGACTTACCTGAGGTAGTGGGCTCACCGGAGTTCTCGTCGAGTTTTAGACTCCGGCGAGTCTCTATTATTCATTTTTCATCGTTTTCCATTCTTTGTCGCATTTGCTTTATAATTTTAGTTATTCCATCATTGTAATCTATCTATAATTTTGGTTAAATAATAAAAATTTAGGGTTTAAGGTTTATTTAGGCAAGCTTGATCTGGGCTTAGGTCATGATTTGAATGTTTGGATGCTTGATTTGGGATAAGGACTTGAATTAGGGTAGGATTTGTGTTTGACTTTTTAGGAAATGGGTTGAATTTGTGAAATCTGGAAAGATGAAGGATGAACACTCATGGTGTTCATCCATTATCTTCATCCAACCACCCTTCCAGATCTCTAAAAAGAAATATCAAATGAGAAGCACGTGAGGCTTCTCACCTTTTTTTTTATCAAACTTCTCATTACAATCGATTGCATGGCACACCTTTAGGCATCTGATTTGCATACAATCTGTGTTGACCTGGGGTCCCATAAGGGACCCTTACCATAGTTACCACACACCTTGTTTATTGGTCCTTAGGTCAACATTAATATTTCATCAAGGGGTAAGGTTAAGTCAATGCTTTGACTCTCTCATTCTACTTGGAATGGGCTAACTATCATTCATATTGGGCCAACGCATTGTGCTTTTCTGTTGTTCACACCTCCGTTGATTTTTTATTTGTTTTATTGTGTTGGGCCTTTGACCTATGCTGGTTGTTTGTTGCTTGCCTCATGTCACCCATGTTGTTTTCTGCACCCACACTTCCAATTTGTTTTTAAATTTTCTTTATTTTATTATTTTGGTTAATAAATCGATCTTTCAAGTATAAAAAATCTTGATCAACGTCAAATATCTTCAAAATTCAAACTCAAACTTCTTTTATCAAAATAAAACTCTTTTCAAATACGATTCAAAATGTTTAACTCTTGTCAACTTATTTTCAAACTTAAGCGCTTATTCAAAATTGTTCTCTTAAAAAAATCGGAAGAAAATGACATTGGGGTGCACACTCCTTTAAAACCTTGAATAATCGGCCCCGAGGTACACATTTTAGTCTTAACGAGCATACTAATTCTATTATAAAACACTTAACCAAATTGGGATGAAAAAAAGACATTGGGGGCACACTCCTTTGGAACCTCGAATAATCAGCCTTGAGGCACATGTCTTGGTTTATACGAATGTTCTTCTTTCGCAAATAAATTTGTCAACACTTGGATGAAAAACGATATTAGGGTGCACACTCCTTTGAAAACTCGAATAATCGGCCCCAAGGCACACGTCTTGGTCTTACCGAGCGTTCGTCATCATCTTAAAAACAATTCAACACATCAAACCTATCTTTTACTCACCTCCGCACGATCAAAATCTTTTTCACAAACCAACAATGTTTAGTCCGTTCTACTGTGATACAAACAAATGCTTACGCCTCCCTCGTGATCATACACGCAAACGCTTAAATGCTTGAATAAAACCTAAATATTTGCTCACTAAAATCAATCAACCAACACTCATTTGCTACCAAGAACTATGTAGCACTAGTGCAGAAATGATTTTTTACATCGGGCAAAATTGACTTTTTACATCGGGTCTTAGTCCGATGTAAAGCCAGGCGATGTAGTAAATACCAACATTTTACATCGGTTATGTGGTCCGATGTAAGAAATACATCAATCACATCGGTTCAATTTTTATGTTTGATGTGAAAAAAAATTATAATTCTAAATTTTAAATATAAAAGGGGGTTTTTACATCGGTTGCGGGGAAAAACCGATGTAAAAGGTGGGTATTTTACATCGGTTGCGTGCCAAAACCGTTGTAAAAAGTACTGTAAGAAAAAAAAAATTTATGCTGCCACTTTTTACATCGGTTCGCTGGTAAACCCGATGTAAAAGGTAGACCTTTTACATCAGTTTGATGTTTCACCCGATGTGAAAAGTAGTGTTGGAAAAAAAATTTGCTGACACTTTTTACATCGGTTATGTGTTTAAACCGATTTAAAAGGCAGTTTTTTACATCGCTTTTTTCATTCGCCCGATGTAAAAAGTACTGTTACGAGTATAAATTATTTTCCTATTTTTTAGTTGTTCCCTGTAACTATTTTGTACCTAATTTTTCATATTTTTCCAACATTACACAGACCATAATTAGGTCGCTATTTTCCATATTGCACATCATATATACCACATTTAGGTCACTATTTTCATAGTTTTGCAACATCACATAGACCATATTTAGGTCATTATTTTCATATTTTTCTCATAAATCTAATTTGATTGCACCAAATATCTAGTATACACATAATTGATTCACAAAAGGATATACACAAACGTACTAACAATAAAAAGGCCGGTTAACCTTTACACACAAATGTGCTAACAACAAAAAGCTACACAAATGTACTACAACAATAAAAAGATTAACCTTTATATAATTCAAAGAAACATGTTGCCCAACGGAGTCGCAAATCATCGGGCGATAGGTTCGTTGGGTCATCAAATACCTACAACACGTAAGTAAAAATAAAGTTATTCTTTGAAAATTCACATATTAAATTGAAAAACATAAAGTAAATAACAAATTAAAGTCATTTTTATTACCTTCATCCAAGAGTTGGTTATATTGGCAGAGACAATATCCAACATATTTTTCATCACATAATACCCATAATCATTAGAGTTAGACTTTTTCCTTGTCTACAAATGAATTACATAATTAGTGAATACTTATATGATAAAATTAAATATCTAACACACATACATTGGGTCGAAGCCATGTAGCCTTTTTTCTATTCCCATTTGCCGCTTGATGAACCCCAAAAGCACTAATTCAGAAGAAAAAAAGTCTATAATAGTCCCTCTTTTGGACATTAGAGAGAACAAAAAGTCTTTACGTGTAAACACGTGGCATAAAAGAAGAATTGAGAAGTTATAAAGAATGAAAACAGAACCTGCAATTACGTGGCGGCCGGATGACTCGCAATTAAAGGAAAAAGAGGGACACAAATCCTGCGAGAAACGAAAAATCAATTTTTATTCCATGAGACACCACTAATTACTCGCAACCTTTACATAAATTACTACTAGTAAATAATTCCATGAGACACCTCTTTTATTTGCAATTATATAGACTAAATTATTTTTTAAAATATTAAATACAAAAATAATTATATATATTTTATTTTGTCAATGAGTATTTTATTTGATTTTTTACTATCTATTTTTAAAATTTAAATGTTCTGTTTTCTAGAATGTTAATATTCAACCATTCTTTTATTATTACTATATTTTATTTTATTATTACTATGATTTTATTGTATTATTAAATGTATAATGATTAATGTATAATGATTTAATGTAAAATTAAATGTATAATGATTTAATGATTTAATGTATAATGATTCAACCATTATATTTTTAAAGTGTAAAATTAAATGATTTAATGTATAATGATTTTCTATGTCATCGTGTGTGTGTGGGGAAGGATTATATTAAACTAAAAATTGCTCTTTTTTTTTTTACCTATTATACTATTTTAATTAAATGGTTATAAATCAATATTTATTGACTCACATGATTCTTCCTAACAAGAGAATGACTCATCCTATTTTTGGTAATAAATATTTCTATTTGATCAAATTATAGTTTTTTTTATAAAGACGGATATATTTTGTTGATCTCTAAAATCTGTATAAATATTTTGTTGATCTCTATTTTACAATTCAAATTCATAATAATATATATATATATATATATATATATATATATATATATATATATATATATATATATATATATATATATATATATATATATATATATATATATATATAAAATATTTTTTTGTTATGGAGATTACACTATTTTGTTATGTCATTTAAAATGAAGCAAAACCATTGACAAACAACTATGTCTCAGTTTATTACAAATCTTCCAGTTTTGGATCCAAAAAAAAAAAGGGTGTCAAACAGAATCTAAATTGACAAGTTGAACTACCATACCAAGGTGTGTGAAGCGCCAAAACAGTAATATCAGCTCCAAGATGCACCTTATCACCATTTTCAACTAATAAAATAATAACTATTTCTTCAATTTCAATTTCAATTTTATAAACTTAACTAATAAATTGATAACTATTTCTTCAATATATAAATTTTTGGAACTAAATTGTCCTACTATCACATAACAGTAACCTATTTCTGTTCATTTCTCCTCTACTTTTCTCTTCAATTTTAGCTTTCTCTTCATTGTTTTCACTGTCATTTGTTTACCTATTTTTGTCTAAATTGTATTTCTAACAGTAACTTATAAATCATCTTAGAGATCCGAGATATGAAAATTTCTGTCTAAAGCCAAATTTTTATAAAGACGGATATATTCTTAAAAAAACATGCATGAAAAAAAAATAGATTTTCGTATAAACCTGAAAATCCCATGAAAAATCTTCAAACAAATTTGAATCACACAAGAACCAAATTAAAATGAAAAGATAAATAAATAAATAAAGAAAAAGAAAAAAACCTGAAGGAGATGACCGGATACGGAGGAGATCAGAGGGGAGACGGCGAGTACGGTAGGAGGAGCGACGGCGACGGCGAGAAAGGAGGAAGAGATGATGTTGACGGCGACGGCGCGAGCACGGAGGGGAGGGAGGAAAGGTGACGGCGACAGCGGGAGTGAGACGAAAAGGAATCCTCGTGGGTTGTTTATTCGTCGTGGGTGGGAGAGAGGAAGAAGATATGAAATGAACTGTGCGTGCAGATTTAATTTTAAATATCTAAACTACTTTTTAAATCGGTGGAATTACAACCCGATTTAATAAACCCTTTAAAATCACTTTTTAAATCGGTTGATATCCCAACCGATGTAAAAGCCGTGTAATTTTTTTTAATTTTTTTAATATTGATTTTAAATTGGTGGATATCCAACCGATGTAAAAGCCAATTTTTTGTTTTTTGTTTTGGGACTTTTTAAATCGGTTGGTCACTAAAAACCGATTTAAAAAACCTTTATATAATTTTTTTTAAAATTTTTTAATATTACTTTTTAAATCGGTTGCATTTATAATCGATTTATAAAACTTTTATATAATTTGTTTTAAATTTTTTAATATTACTTTTTAAATCGGTTGCATTTATAACCGATTTAAAAAACCTTTATATAATTTTTTTAAAATTCTTTAATATTACTTTTTAAATCGGTTGCATTTATAACCGATTTAAAAAACCTTTAAATAATTTTTTAAAATTCTTTAATATTACTTTTTAAATCGGTTGCATTTATAACCGATTTAAAAAACCTTTAAATAATTTTTTTTAAAATTTTTTAATATTACTTTTTAAATCGGTTGCATTCATAACCGATTTAAAAAACCTTTAAATAATTTTTTTAAAATTTTTTAATATTACTTTTTAAATCGGTTGCATTCATAACCGATTTAAAAAACCTTTAAATAATTTTTTTTCAATTTTTTACATCGGTTATTTTAATGGCCCGATGTAAAAGATCTAATAATTTTTTTTTAATATTTACGATACTGCCACCGTGTTTATAATTTCACATTTTACATCGCTTCTAGTAAATACCCGATGTAAAAACATTTTCTCAAAAGTATTTTTTCTAGTAGTGTAGCTTTGAGTTTCCCATTGCACACGGGGATACGTAGAAACGAGATTCAACGTCTTGTTAAGCATTGTAGCAAAAAACCTAAAAACATATATGTCATGCCAAGAACTATGTAGCTTTGAGTTCTCCATCGCACCTAGGGATACGTAGGAGCGAGATTCAACGTCTCGTCAAACATTATAACAAAAAACCAAAAACATCTTTGTCTTGCCCAAAAATACATAACTTTAAATTCGTCATCGAATCTGAGGATACGTAGGAGCAAGAGTCACAATCTTGTCAAACACCCTAATAAAAATCTTTTTGTGACCTTTTCTTTTTCTTTTTAACATTTCAATAATTATCGTAAAACAAATAACACGAGCTAACATTCTAATCACAAATCTAACTAAATGGTTCATATTGATTTCAACAGATGTGAGAGGTGCGAGTACCTTCCCTTCGCATAGTCGACCCTCAAACTCGAATTTGGTTGCGACGACCATTTTCTTTTTTATTAAGGGTATTATCGATATTTTCTCTTTCTTTTAGAATAAATAAAGTTCGTTGGCGACTCTACTATCATCTCGAGCGTGCGAACGCCAATGGTAATTTTTCGTGCTGCGACACGTAACATTTGAAAAGCTCACACATATAGTAGAACTTTCAAGTAATTCTTAGGGAGATGACTTACGTTAAGCGGTTAGGTCAAACCTCTATGAATCTCTGCAACATTCTTTTTATCACTTATCTCTCTTTATTTCAATTGTTTGTGTATTTTTGTTGTATTTAAATATATTTTAACTCTGATTTTATTCTTGTTATTTATTTTGTTGCTTACTCTTTTCAAAATTGTTTTAAGCAATTTATTTAATAAATGATTTTTTAATTGTACATTGTTTTTCTACGCAACACAATTCACCTCTCTTGTGTTTGAAATCACTTGTCCAATAAAAAGAACTAGTTGAAGGGAGATAAGTACAACCACTTGAAAGAATATAAGAAGACAACTGACCACAAAATACACCCCTAAAAACAAAGGCATAAGAGCGAGTCATATTCTCAATCAAGCAAAAAAAAAAGGTTGAATTGGAGCATGAGTATGAATTCACTTCTAAATCAAACTAATTGAATCATCCATTGATTAATCCTCAATCTTTTGCTACAAAAAATAACATCATTACGTATTAGAGTTTGACCTAACTCATCTTTACAAAATCGAATTTTGACGTAAGGAGCGTCACTCTATCTAAACTATTTCAAGACTTTATCTCAAATCAATGTTGGACTTGAGATCTTCTCAATACACCCCCTCACGACATCACTCTTTTTGGCCTTCATGCGTGGATTTAAACTATGGACGGCTCGAGGTGCGATCAATAGACTCTGATACCATATTAAACTTTAACCAAACTCATTCTTAAAAAACCAACTTTAAGATAAGAGGTGTTATTTTATCTAAGCTCTTTCAAAATTCTATCTTCAATCAATATAGTACTTGAGATCTTCTCAATATAACGTATCTTTTAAATAAAGAATTTTTTTTTACAAGTATATTCTATATTAAAATATTTTAAAAATAAAAAATTGATAGAAAAAAGAATAATAAATAATATAAAATAAAATAATAATAATAATAAATATTAATATTTTATTAAAATGGTAATACTACTTATAAATTAGACATATAGTTTGAGAGAACGATAGTAGTTAAATTCAAAACTACTAACGCATAAAGTTTACCTCAACACTTTTATATATAGAGAGAGAGAGAGATTGAATAATCATTTATTAAAATTGAAAAAAATGAAGTTAGAAGTCAGAAGATACTACTACTATTAACCTCTAATTTAAAAATGGGACTGACATTTGACGACACGCATTGAATGGTTTGAGATAACATTGATAGCATATCTGTCAGATAATCTCAATATCATTTTTAAGTTTTGAATGAAATACGTTATCGATTCTCCACTTCTTCTGAAACACGTATATTCCTGGTGCTGTACGTATAATGTACGTGTCATTATTGCATATATCTAGTTAATTATCACATGCCATTGTCAAATGTGGATCCCATTACTTAAAGTTTTGTTTTGCTGCATGCATTCCCATACTTTTATTTTTCTGGGAAATACTACCATCCCATTCTCTAATGTTGAGATTATTATAAAAGTTTACTTGTTTATCCTACGATGTTGTAGTAACTTTTAAATGGTTGGCTATTTATGATTTACTTCCTCTCCCTTCGTCTTATAATGACTAATTCAAATGATTATTTTATATATATTAAAAATAATAAAAGAGAAAAAAATGATATTTTATTAAAGTTGTTAGTGCATGAGAGACTTTTAGTAAAGAGAGAAAAAAAGAGAATGAAGATAAAAATTATTATTATTGAATGTTTTTTCAAAACTGAATTACAAAATATCTATTTATATACAACTAAATAACTTGAATATTAAGTAACTAATATAATAAATCCTAACTTCTAACTAACTTGTGCTTAAGCTACACAACTTGGATTATACTCTCAACAAATTCTCTTATTATCCAAGTCACTAAACACTAGCTAATCGTAATTGATATGAATTATTTCTAATTTCTTTTTCAAAGTTAAGAATCTTTCGTTCTTCAATCCTTTTGTGAAAATATTGGCTAAGTGTGCTTTACTCGAGCAATGTCTCACTTCAAGTTCACCTTGATTTACCTTTTCTCTTAGGAAATGAAATCTCGACTCAATGTGCGTACACATTCCATGTAGAACTGGATTCTTTGCAAGACTAATGGCTTAATTGTTGTCGATATGCAGCACCCGAGATTTCTTCACTTCGACCTCCATCTCTTCCAGCACAGATCTGATCCAAATTGCTTGACAAGTAGCATAGAATCCTACTATATATTCAACCTCACATGATGATAATGCCACCACAGGTTTCTTTCTCGAGCATAATGAGATTGGGACACCAAATACTTGAAAGAAATAACCAGTTGTGCTTTTTCGATCTTCCTTATCTCCACATTAATCAACATCTAAATAACAAGTAATCTCAGCTTCTTTGCTTTTAGAATCTCGTGAAAACAGAATTCCATAGTTTGTCGATCCTTATAAGTATCTCATGATTTTTCTTGCAGCCTTCATGTGTGACACCCTTGGTTCACACATGTATCTGCTCACTAATCCGACAGAGAGGCCTATATCAGGTCGACTGTTGTACACATGTCTTCGAGATCTGACAATTTGTTTGAACAAAGTGACATCGACTTTGTCTTCCTCTACATGCTTCTCCAACTTCAAATTCGGTTTGATAGGTAAGGATGCAGGATTCGAGTCTTCCGTCCTGAATCTTTTGAGTATCTCTTTGACATACTTTCTTTGATGTAGCACCATACCTTGCTTCGACATTTGAAATTCCATACCTAGGAAGTACAATAACTTTCCCAGATTTGACATTTCAAATTCCTTCTTCATCATATCTTTGAACTTCGACAAGCTCTCCAAGCTATTTCCAGTTACTAACAAGTCATCGACATATAAACAGATAATTGTTATATCTTGTGACACAACTTGAACATAGACACCATACTCAGTTTTTCATTTGATGAATTCCAATTCAACCAAGTATGATCTTCTTATTCCATGCCCTAGGCTCTTGATTGAGGCCATAAAGCACTTTGTGCAACCTGTATACTTTCCTTGCTTCCTTCTGTATCACAAACCCATGAGGTTTTGTGACATATGCCTCTTTATTTACAGGACCATTCAAAAATGGTGATTTTACATCTAAGTGAAATATCGACCAGCCTTGCCTGCATGCCAAGGCTACTACCAATTGAGCAATCTTTAATCTTGCTACTGGTGCATATACTTTCGAGTATTCAAGTCTTTCTATCTAAATAAATCCTCGAGCTACTAATCTTGCCTTGTGTCTTGCGATCGACCCATCAACATTATGCTTCAACTTGAACACCCACTCCACTTTATAAATATTGTGTGTGCTGGCAATTCGACTAGCTCCCATGTATTATTTCTTTTGACCGCCTGTAACTCTTCGACCGTAACTTCCTTCCATTGCATGTCTTTGAATGGCTCGCTATAGTTGATTGGTTCAACACCTGTAAGTAAAGAGAAATGAACCAAATCTTCATCTGGTGTGACTTTATCCTCACTAACCACTTCACACTCTTAAAGTCTTGCTGGAAGAACTCTAGTTCCTTGAGGTCTTTGGTATGTGCTAGTACCACCCTCTCGATTGTTCATTTTGACTTTGATAATGACTAGAACATTATCGACTAGAATTTCTTCATGCCCACTACTTTGTTCATGAACTTCATAGCCTATAAATGGCTTGTTAGTCGCATCAACTGAATTCCAATCTTAGGCAGAATTATCATCAATCACAATGTCTTAACTCATTACAATCTTCTCATTCATTGGATTGAAAAGCCTATATGCTCCAGTTTTGTGATATTCGACCAAAATCATATGTTCACTTTTTATCATCAAGCTTCCTTCTTATTGCGTCAGTAACATGCTTGTAGCAAATAGAGCTAAACACATTCAGATGAATCACTGATGGTCATTTTCCACTCCGCACTTCTTTAGTAACCTTGCTCTTCGGTTTCTTGGTAGGGCACCTATTCAGAATATAAACAGTTGTGGTGACTGCTTCGCCTCATAAGGACTTTGGAAAGTTCTGCTGCTTCAGCATGCATCTCGCCATATCCAATATGTTCATGTTTCTTATTTCTATTGTTCCATTATTTTGAGGCATGTAAAGAGTAATTACCTCATGATCAATACCATGTTCTGCACAAAACTTCTCAAACATCTTGGATGTGTATTCTCTAACTCCATTTGTTCACAGAACCTTGATCTTCTTTTCACTCTGGTTTTTGACAATCATCTTGAATCTCTTAAAGATTTCAAATATTTTGTCCTTTCACTTGATAACATAGATCCAAAGCTTTCGACTATACTCATTAATAAATGAAATAAAATAACTGTTTCAACCAATGGTATGATCCTCGAACGAGCCACATACATCTGAATGTACTACTTCTAGTATGCAAGAGGACCTCATTGACATAGCTGAAATAAAATACTTTTTGGATTGCTTCCCTACTAAGCAACCTTCACAAAGTTTTTTGGGCATCTCAAGACTTGGTATACCAGTTACCATATCTTGAGTAATCTGTTGATTGAGTGACCTAAAATTCATATGGCTAAATCTTAAATGTCACAACCAACTACTCTTGTGGTTGACAATTATTTTTAGGCATTATACCTCAGTCGAATTGATCATGGTTCTAAATGTTCTATTCCTCGACAGAGGAGATTTTAAGACCATATTATTCTGAGTGTCGAATAGTTCCAAGGCTCCGTCTTTCATAACCACTTAGAAACCTTTTTCGACCAGTTGTCCAACACTTAGCAGGTTTCACTTTATTCAAGATATATAGAGTACATATTTGATCATAGCTTTTGCACCATTGCTTCTTTGAATAACTATATCACCAGTATCTTCTACTTATAACGAGCTATTATCAGCAAGCGGGACCTTTCTCTTTTCAACTCGTCGAAATATGCTAACCGCATTTTTCTACCAGTCATGTGATTCGAGCAGCCCGTGTCGAGGAACCTTGAAGTCAACATGGTCATCTAAAACTACAACCATAACCACCGTATCTTCATAATCATCTAAATATTGGCGTGCAAGGTTTTCTCCTTCCTCATTGCCTTTTGTCGCTTCCTTGTCTTTCCTGTACCAATAATTCTTGTCCAAGTGACCCCAATTTTAATAGTTATAACACTACCCACCTTTTTTCTCTTCTTTGTCTTTCTGATAGAAGTTTCCTTCTCCTCTTCTTGAGGATTTAAAAGCCCTATCATCAACCTGATGCTTTTGAGGGTTCTACCAAGACTTGTTTCTCTGAGTCTTGTCTCTTTTTCCCTTGAACTTGTTGGAAACACCATTTTTATTCCATGTCTGAGCATGTAGAGCTTGTATCGAATCTTGAACACCTTTCCTTTCGACAATCCTCATGTCATGTGCCTCCAAGGAACCAACCAAATCTTCCAATTTCAATGTTTCAAGATTTATGGATTCTTGAATAAAAACGATAATATGATCAAAGTGAGAGGTTAATATACGCATTACCTTCTCAACTATCATAGTATTAGTTAGGGTTTCACCATAACCTTTCATAAGATGAACACGCTTTTTCACCTTTGCGGCATAGCCTGCAATCTTTTCTTATTCTGCCATATGCAGTAATTCATAATGTCTTAGCAATGTCTCCAATTTGACGAATTTAACCTTCTAACCTCCTTCATAATACTTGACAGGAATATTCCATGCCTCATTCTCCAATTCAGCATGAGAAATTTAATCAAAGTTCTCCTTGTATACTGCTGATTGAATATAAAACGCAGCCTTATAATCTTTCTTCTTGGCCTCCTTATTCGTGACTCTCTGAGCATCAGTTTGTTTTCAGCAGGCTCAGGGACACCATTAGTAACAACTTCCAGGGTCCTATGAAAGCCAAACATAGATTGCATTTGTTTTATCTATCAGATCCAATTATTGCCGTCAAGAATTAAAAGAGAATTCAGAATTCCCTTGTTACCGTTCATCTTTGCAGCAACACGATTAACAACCCACGATCCTGGAAACACGATCAGCGACATGTGATTCTTGAAAACACGATAAATAAATTAATCGGAGCTCTAGATACCAAGTTGTTAGTGCATGAGACACTTTTAGTGAGGAGAGAGAGAGAGAGAGAGAGAGAGAGAGAGAGAGAGAGAGAGAGAGAGAGAGAGAGAGAGAGAAAATGAAGAATAAAGATTGTTATTATTGAATATTTTTTTAAAGCTGAATTACAAAGTATCTATTTATATATAACTAAGTAACTCGAGTACTAAGTAACTAACATAACAAACCATAACCCCTAACTAATTTGAGCTTGGACTACACGACTTGGATTATACTCTCAACAAAAGTACCGTTTATCATGTATTGGAAATGATAAAAGTAATATTAATTAGAGTGTAGAATTGGAAAATGTGCATTGGAAATTAAAATGAGTCATTCATTTTGAGACAGTTTTTTTTATTTCAAATGGGTCACTCATTGTAGGACGGAGGAAGTATGTCAAGTCTCAAAGTTGTGTAGTGATGTCTTATTTTCAATAACTAGTAACAAACTCGTGGATACACATGAGGTAAGTTTTTTGGTGGGATATGAATTTGAATGCGCATTTAAGTTGAAATAGTAATACATGTAGAAGAAAAAAAATGTAAACAATATTATTATGAATAATATGATTAAAAATAAAAATTATTGAAACTTGTATTAGATAAATCAATCGTTTTAGTTTTTAACAAATAAGCCAATTATTTTATAAGAGAGACTACATTTTTAAAATATCTATTCAATCGTTTTTTAATAAGCTTCTTTAATCTTTTTTACATATTTGAAAAAATAATCATTAATTTTCCATTCTTCAATATTTGATTCAGTAGTTTCATTTCTTCCGTTTCATATAATTTCCACGATACGAGAAAACAAAATTTGTTAAAACTTTATTGACTCACTATATAATTGAATCAGTAGTTTCATTTTCCCAATTTCATATAATTTGCAAGATATGAAAAAACAAAATTTATTAAAATTTTATTGACTCACTACATATTTGGATCAGTAGTTTCATTTTTTTCATATAATATTATTTTGTAAAGCATAATTGTATTCAAATGCACATTAAAAATATTATGTATGAATGTTTTCGTGTCTAGATCTAACTATTTGTATTCTGTGTCGCTTTAAAAATAAAAATAAAACCAAAAGTATTAAGAAAAATTTTAAAATCAATTATATTTTACACTTCATTCACATGCATTTAAATTTAAATAATTTTTATTTAAAATAATTAAATTTATTTACTATAAATTTTATGATAATATATATTAATTTTATAAATAAACTCATATGTACGCACATGACTGATTGTTTGACGGAATATGTATTTAAATAATAATAGTAACAAAATGGCGAGCTGTACAAAATGGTATTCCTATGACAACATACATCCGGTCTCTTACATTTACTCTTAACTAACCAAATCAAATATGAATATATTAGTTACAATTCTTTTTAATTCATTTTAAACTTCAATTTACATTGGTTTAATTAAATTACTCCACTTATTCTTATACGATTACAACATGATATGTGATTCAACTTGTGAGCCACACATTACTCATATTTTTAATGCTTTTACTACACAACTGCAAAAAAAGCTTGGATCATTCTCTTGTTTCATGTTCAGATTGTTTCTAATTAGTGCACATAAATTGTTACGATCATCAGCGATAACTATGATGGTTGATAAGTTGTAAAGCATGAAAAATAATAAAGACCTTGTGGCTATCTCTTGACTCTAACCAGGATGAATTTAACTTGAAGTTGAATTTAATGAAATAAACACAGTATTATGTGAGCAACCTACAGGTTGTTTGCATTGTTACACTCAGCTTAAATTGAATGAGACTTAGTTAGTATTAATGTATATTAACACTAAGAATTAAAATGAGAAAACAAAATGTGCCTATTCACACCAGAAGGTGAGCGATGGTGAACCGGGCTACGACATGGGCTATACTGTTGGAACAAACGTTTTCAAGAAAGATGAAAGACGGAGAAGAAGAAGAGAGAGAGAAAAGAGAAAAAACTGTAAACTAAATTATGAAAATTAAGATTGAGTAAAATTTTATGTTTACATCATACAATGCCTTTTACATAGAAAACTAAAGCCCAGATCCAAACTATACAAACCAACCCAACTCGAAAACGCAAAAATGTAAAACAAAAAATTACAAATTACGTTTTGACATAACTATATGTTGTATTCGACTCCGTCAAATACAGCTGACCCACGAGCTTCGACCTAGTGGGATGCTAGCTTTCGACATAACATTGAATTATAACTTCTAACACACGCCCTAATTCGTGTTCTCGAGACTTCTCATTCCGATGCTTCTCTTCAACTCGTCGAACCTGAACTTCTTCAGGGGTTTGGTGAGTATGTCAGCTAGTTGCACTTCTGTCTTACAATGCTCGAGTTCAAGTTTTCCTTTATTAACTTGATTAATCAGAAAATGATATCTGCTCTCCATATGCTTACTTTGACTATAACACACTGGATGCTTTGGCAGGTTTATAGCTGACTTGTTGTTGACAAACAACTTCATTTTCCTAGGTTCCATTATATGTTGCATATGATGTAGTCACGTACTCAACTTCACAAGATGACAAAGCCACAGTGCTTTTCTTCCTTGAGCTCCATAATTTTGGAGCATCTTTGATCATGAATATGTAGTCTATAATACTCTTCTTTTCGTCTTGATCTCCACAGAAATTTGAATCAGTGTAGCCATATACTTCTGCATCTATGCTAGCCTTCTTCTGCCTTGGCTTCAACACACCATGATCAATCATACCCTTTATCTATCTAAACAATCTCTTAACTACAATGAGATGACATTCATGGGGTTTCACTATGAATCTACTTAACAATTTGCACTTTGACAAATGTTTGGCCTGGTATTGCAAAGATACCTCAAGGATCCAATGATATGTTTGTACAGTGTCGCACTTACAAATTTATCATTTGTCTCCTTCTTCAACTTTGTTCCAATTTCTAATGGTGTAGCAATTGCATTATAGTTTCTCATCTTGAACCTCTTCAAGATATCTTGGACATACTTCTTTTGGTGCAGGAACTTTCCTTCACATGTGTGTTTGAACTCCATCCCTAAGAAAATGACAAATTCCCTAGGTCAGACATTTCAAACTCTTGCATCAGCTTTAACTTGACTTTTCATATTTCTACTTCATCTGAACCTATAATCAACATATCATTTACATACAAACATATGATGACTCGACTGACCCTATCTGTATCATTGAGATGCACTCCATGTTCAGAGACACATTTTGTGAAACCTACTTCAATCAAGAAACCATATGTTGTCTTATTCCACAATCTTGGAGCTTGCCTCAAGCCATATAGAGCTTTCCTCAATATTTACACCTTCCACTCCTGCCTTTTGATTTCAAATCCTGGTGGTTGACTAACATAGACTTCTTCCAGAGGTTCATTCAGAAATGCTGATTTTACATCCAACTGAAGTATCTTCCACCCTCTGTATGCTGTTGTCGACACAATGATTATGATTGTTTCTAGTCTCACCAGAGGTGCATACACTTCGCCGAAATCAATACCAGATTTTTATAGAAAACCTCTTTCCATTAGTCTTTCCTTATGCTTGTCAATTTCGCCATTAAGGCTTTGTTTAAGCTTGTAAACCCACTTCACATCAATTGGCTTCTTGACTGACTTTTCGACAAGTTCCCAAGTCTTGTTCTTCTCAATTGACCTAAGTTCTTCTTTCATGGCTGCTAACCAATTTGAGACATTCATAGCTTGACCCAAATTGATTGCTTCTACTTCTACCATCATCATCACTTATTCTATCAAGTCACCATCTGCATCGACTGCTTAATCTAGAAATCTCTCATATCCATCTAGCTCGGTCGACTCAATTCTTTCTCTAGTTGATCTTTTAACATTTTACTCAGGTGGTTCTTTATTTTGATTTGTTGGGACTTCAATTTGTTGGTCTTTTCAAACACAATTGTAAATGTATCTTACTCTTGTCAAACTGACTCATGACTCCAATCCCACCATTTACTTTCATCCACTAGAAGATATCAATTGATAACCTATGAGCACCATAGTCCAACTTCAATCATCTAGCATTTTCCTCAATTGTTTAGGTACATGTCTGAAGCACATTGATCCAAAGATTCAAAGATGAATAACATTCGGCTTCACACCTGGCCAAGTCTGACAAGGAGTCTTCTTGACCATCTTCTTGGATGGACATCAATTTAGTATGTGTATTGCTATCAAAGCTTCTTCAGCCCAAAATCTCTATGAAAATAAAGATGCACCGACTGGTGGATGAATGAAGGAATAAAATAGAGTGATATAGTTCACATCTAGTCATACCAAATTGTATCAAGGTAAAGCTAAAATGACCAAACCAAGCACATGGGAATTGTTTCAGCCCATAAAAAGAACGACGATGTCGATAAAAAAAGTTTATAATTGTCAGGAACAATAAAACTTAGAGGCTGGTCCATATAAACTTCCTCCTCCAATTTTCCATGTAAAAAGGAATTTTTAGTGTCCAAACAATGAAACGGCCAATGATGAATGGAAGTCATTACAAGAAAGAGGTAGACTGAACTGATCTTGGCCACCGGAGAAAAAAAAAACGTCACCAAAATCAAGACCAAATATCTGTGTGTATCCTTTGGCTACCAACCGGGGCTTTAAAATTATTGATGTGAACATTGGGTCTAACATTTATTGTATATACCCATCGACATCCCAATGTACTTTTTTTCTGGAGGTAAATTAAAAATGTCCCAAGTATTAATTGAATGCAATGCAACCATTTCTTCCACCATCGCGTCACGCCAATTGGGATTAGTGATAACTTCACCCGTAGACTTCGTAAAAGACAATATAATTTAAAACAGAAACATATTTAGGATTAGGAATATGAGACTGAATACCTTTTCATAATGCTATTGGAAGGTGAAGTTCTGGTGACGTAATTGGAGGAATAGTTGGAGCAGGTGATGGTGCTGGTGGATCCATATCATCTCTTACATTCTATGGAAAACGTGTCCTTCTATGGTAGACCGGAAGTAGAGGTGTCGGGGCTGCAATGGGTGTGGGGATGATGGAAGAGATATCTCGAACACATGAAACACCATTCTCATAAGGTAACACATAGGCAGGGAAAAATGGTGAGGTTTCAAAGAATGTGACATCGAAGGAAATAATGTCTCATTGAAGTTGGAGACAAAAACAATGACATCCTTTTTGTATACATAAGTAGCCTAGAAAAATATAATTGATAGATTTGGCAGAAATTTTTCCTTTACATGAACTAAGGTCATGATCAAAACATGTGCAACCAAAGACGCAGATATCAATGGGGTAGAGATCATATTAAAGGCTCAAGATAGATTATGGAATTTGATCTTGAAGGATAAATAAATGAATTTGGTTGATAAAGTGTCAATATTTGAGAAGAGCATCGCCTCAAAATCAAGAAGGGACATTGTGGTGAAGTAAAAGAGTCAGTGCAGTTTCAAATAAATGACATTTCTTCCATTCAACGATACAGTTTTATTGTGGTGTGTGAGCACATGATGATTGATGAATAATCAACTGTGATGTTAAAAAATATTGAAACTAGGATACATATATTCACGAGCATTATCAGTGCGTAAAAATTTAAGTGGAAGTGTCAAACTAGCTTTTAATTTCAGAATAAAATTCTTAGAATATATGGAAGACATCTGAATGATTTTTTGTAAAAAATAACCAAGTACATCGTAAAATGTTTTTGATGAAGGTTACAAAATAATAATATCTTAAAGTTGAATTGACACGACTAGGACCCTAAATATTAGAATGAACTAAAGAAAAAGGTGACACAACACTTATTTAATTGGTTAGAATAGGTGTGACGAGAATGTTTACCTAATTGACATGACTGACACTCAAATTATGCAAGCTTAGAAAAACTAGAGACTAAAATATGCATTTGATTAAGGCTAGGGTGACTCTAACATTGATGTGTAAGGCTTTAAGAATCAACAAAAGCACATGCCACCGATGGTGATATATGATATATCCTCTAGAATCTCTCTTTGTTCTAATCGTTCGTCTTGTACATCGTTCTTGGACATAAATGGAATCATGAATAAATAAAATTGAACAATCAAGAGTACGAGTGAAGTTTTTAACAGATATTAGATTGAAAGGACAACCATGGAGATAAAGCATCAAATCTAAGGCAAGTTTGTAAGTGGGTGTCCCTGACGAAGGCCTTATACTTTGATTTTAGAGTCATCTGCCATAGTGACAGAAGGCAAAGAATCAAAATAAGACAAGTGAGATAAAAGAAATTTATTAATAGTCATATGATAAGAGACGCCAGAGCCAAGGACCTAAGGACCAAGGGAGGAGGATGTACGAATAAATGCTACATGGTTACCAGACTAAGCAACAACGATAGAAGAAAATGGTGGATGGGTTGTTTAAAACTGAAGGAACTCCTTTTAATCAGTGGCCAAAATAATAAATTTTCTGGTGATAGTTTGTTGAGCAACAACAACAAATCTTAGTTGTCGTTGTTGTTCTCTTTCCTTTGTACAAAATTTTAGTATCTTGGTTAGTTTATCGCACGGGATGAGCAAAACTTTGGTAAAAGCTACGGACTCGGTGGCAGAGTGATTTTTCATAAGAGTTGGTGGCTGAAAAGCGTCGAAACAAAGTCACTCAGTGGTGGGGAGAATAATGATGGTTACGACTAACGGCGAAACATGGGTTGTTTGAAATGGAACATGTACCTCTATATATAGTAAATAAAAATTGAGTGTAGATCTAAAACTGATGTAAAAAAAATAAGCACGATGGTGAAAACGACTGCAGGATCAAAGGTTGGATGTGCCATCATATGCTGTAGGAAGAGCGACACGTGAGGCCTACATGTGAAAGATATGGCAGCGCGTATGGGCGCGTGCAAAGGCTGTTGGCGGTGATTTTCTAGGGCTAAGTTAGATTTCAATATTCGCTTC
>CAWUDS030004901.1:0-69059 GCA_963859935.3 Lathyrus sativus | reverse complement strand
ACTCTTGTCCAAAGGAGGAAAAGACAAGTTGTCCTCTATTCTGAATCCACTCTATCCTTCTGATTTGTCCCTCCACCAAAAAGAAAACCAAAGGAAAATGCAAGCAGCTCGTGCCTACCCCATCATCCACCATTGATTCAAAAACCATGAAATTGGTAACATCTACTCCCTTCATTTTTCACCACTATTAAACCCTCATTTTCATGTTTTTACTCCATATATAAACTTAATGCAAAACCCTAGAAGCAAGCAACCATCATTTGAGAAAAAACCTGAGCTTTACATTTTTGCTTCTCTCTGAAAATCCCTTCGAAACTCACTCCCTTTTGAGCTATTCAACAAGCTTCTTCTCAATCCATCATCACCATAAAATCCTCTTCCAACTGCTTGCAAAAAGAGGCAACTGTGTGCACATTGCTCCTCAGCTGCTCAGAATTGTTTGGAAAGATTAAGGAAGCTTCAAGGCCTCTTAAGCATAACTCAAGCTTCTACAAATAACAAGGGTTCGTTCTGCATCTTTTGGAGAGCTTTCAACAAGTTTTGAAGAGGCAGTGAACCATTCTCCACTAGGTATTTCCTCAAGCTTTTTCCTACATTCTAAGCATAATCTAGGATCATATTGTGTACATCTGAAGTTCTACATATGTAGCCATTATTTGCGTGATGATTTGGTTGAGTTTCATGGAGTTTTCATTTTTGACACCTCAACTGTTTGGCTTCGAAACACTATGCAAACGACACTTTTTATGAAAAATGAGTTCATATTTGAGATCCTTGTGGAATTATGAGGGGGAGGGTATCACTTTTTTCCATTTCTGGGCATGTGGAACCCAGCTCTGGTGATCTCTTGCCGGAGAAGATGACCGGAACTAGGGTTCCGGCGTCTGTGTGAGGAAGACAACATGCCATGGCATTCGTGCCTCTTTTTAAATTCAAATGATATGTTGTGTCATGTTCCTGTTGGCTTACGCGTGTGAATCATCACACACGTCATTTAATGAATGCCACCATGGCATCTGACTTTGGGTATTGGGCTTGACTTTATTGCTTTTCACACCCCCATGTTTTGGGCCCAAGCATGCATTTGACCTGATTCTAGTTTAAGTCATATTTTGCTACTACACCCCTCTTGGTGTTTATTTTCTTTTTATGATGGTTTCACGCATCATAAAAATACCAAAAAATATTTTCCTTGCATCTTAATGTGTTTAGTTTATTTTCCACATTTTTATTTTATTTTTCTCTTTATTTTATTATTTTATTTTGATTTTACAAAGTCATGTGTATTTTGGTGTGCACCTTGTGATACCTTACTCATTTGGACTCCAAATTTTGTCTCCAATGACCATGGCCTCTCCCTCACCTAGGTAAGGGATTGAGGCACTCTTGAGGAGACTTTTTGTCCATGTTTGATCAATTTAAGGTTGAATTTGATTTGACTTTACTTGCCCCTCGATGAACCCTTGATAAGGTGGAACACCTCTAACAATGGAATTGTTTGGTGATGCCTTGAGGTGAGTTTCCACTTGAAACTTTGACTTTTGTTCTCCATTGAACTTGGCTACCTTGTGTAATTTATTTGGTATTTATTGAGAAATCCTTCCATTTTTGGTGATTTTTACAAGTTAAGTCCTTTTGTGGAGTGTTACACATACTAGTTTGACCTAAAACTTTGGGATATGATCATGAGTGATACCTTAACCACCTTTTGAGCTTTGTTGGTTCATTCTAACATACTTTAGGTGTTGTTTCATCGCGCCATAGGTCACTAGGTTTGTAAATTGCATCACAAGTAACTTAGAATCATGCTTCTCCACTTGTCTTAAGTGTTGAGATTGTGGTAGAAATTTGGTTCTATCACTTCATATGATTGTACTTATGCTTTGTCTCTTGTTTTATGTTTGAATTGGGATCATTTCCGTTGTGATTAACTTCTGCCCCATGGGGTTTAGACACTTGTTCATGATAATTTGGTGCATTGTATACACTTTGAATTTGTCATGAACATTGGTGTTGGTTTTACATTGTTTTGCTTGCATTGTTTTGTTTGCATTGTTTTGTTTGCATTGCTTTATGTGAGTATAAAGAATTTCATGGTTGAGATGTGATTGTGGTGGTGGCTTCCCCACACTTTTTCCTCCCTCTTTTCTTCTTGTTTTCATCTTAAGATAGCATCATTCTCTCATGGTGATGGATGTTTGAATGGTTGTAGGAGTTTACTTCTCCCATTTCATCTCACTCTTTTTAACTTGTTTAAGCACCTTTGTTTGAACTTTTTGCTTCATCTTATTTGCATTATTTGAGTCTTGCATCTCATGTTTGCATTTTATATGTCATGTTTGCATTGTTCTTTGACTTGTTTAAGTCAATTTCTTTTCCTTTTTCACTTCATATGTGAGTGAATTATTTAGTGTTTACTTGGCATTTGGCCATGATCCCCCTAGGATTCCTAGTCCCTCTGTTTAAGATGGGAGTAGGAGAGACATTAGGTGTTCAATCCTTTGTATGATAACATTAGGATAGTTTCTTCCCCTTATCCCAACTTTAGGAGCATTGTGCATGACAACATTAGTGTCCAGTTTCCCCTTAGTTTATGTCTTTCTCTTCTCATCTCCTAAACACTTCAAAACACCTAATAAAGGATAACATGTGTTGTACGCTACGAGCCTTAAGTACTTGAGAAATGATGGTTGGGGGCCTCCTCTCAACTGTCTAGAGTGTTTAGCGTATGCCCTTTGGTGCAACATGAGTTACAAACTCAACTCAATTCACTTCTTCATAAAACATACAAAAACAAAACATCAAACCTTTTTTATCCTTCGGGATTAATTGAAAACCATTTTCAGAAAGAGTGTGTTAACTCGTGGTTCTACCGCAAACAGGTAACGCCTAAGTCTCCAATGGTCGAGCAACAATACACCTAACTGCTAGAACGAAGGTTTAACCCTACTCAGTTAAAAAACTTGAACCAACCAGTGGTCGTGTCAGACCGAACTATGTTTGCTCTAATTTCTCGTACCAGACGAGGATACGTAGGCACAATACGGCGATGTCTTGGCGAGCAACATTCTCTACTTTCACTCGTAGTTTTCCGAACTACGTTGACTCTGACTTTCCCATTGCACGAGGGAATACGTAGGCATAGAGCAGCGATGCTCTATCGAGTCTTTTTTCTTTTTCTTTGTCCTCGTGAGCCTGTAGCTTAGATAGTTTAACACCTTTTTAGATAGACAATAAGCATGGATCCCGTTGAGTACAACGGACGTGAGGGATGCTCATACCTTCCCCTTGCGTAACCGACTCCCGAACCCAAGATTTGGTTGCCATGACCTGTCTTTTCCCTTTTCTGTAGGTTTTCTCTGATCGTTTCCTTTCCCTCTCTTTGGGATAAATAATGAACGGTGGCGACTCTTCTGTCTTCTGTCGGCTCCCTTTTTCGCAGTAGCGACATGTATTTCTTAGAAGCTTTCTTGATGAGCACTAGGGCTTCTTATCATGAGCTTGGCTTCTTTTGATTTCTCCTTCTTGAGTGAATAATACTTCTTCCATTTTAACCATCAAGATTAACTAAGTTACTATGCTTCACTTATTGATGTTTCACTTGACTAGTTTCACATGGCTTCAGCATATTGCATCGTTGTACGCATTCCAATTTTTCTTTAGCTTCATCTTCATTAAGAATTCTTCATTTAGGCTTCAGCATGTAGCATTTTCTTCAACACTTTGGCTTTGCATAGTAGCTTTCTATCATCAACAACTCACTATCTATTTTCTGCGAATCAGCAATTCTTCAAGCTTCTTGATCTTCAATTTATAGAGCTTGAGAGAATAGATCCGTTGAAGGGTGTTATTGGAAACACCATTGTACAAAAAGTTGCTCATGCGCCACCTTTTCGAGGTAGAGGTAACATAGATTTAGTACTATTATATTCATCTTAAACACCATTCTTATCTTCAGTCTTATAACATCTCTAGAGGCTTCAGATATTACCTTGATGAAGCGTGTTGTAGAAGAGTCTTTCTTTGTGTAATCTTCAGAACCTCAGTCTTCAGAATTCCAAGATCTTTGTTCAGCATAATCTATCTTGAGAATCTCCAGCACTCGTCCTTTTAGGAGCATTATATTCAAAGTATTCAGAACCTATTCCTTCAGAACCTTGTCTTCAAAGTCTTCGAATTTCATTAAGCATGTTCTTTGTCTTCAGAGTCTTCAGCACTTCGTTCATTCAGAACCTTGTCTTTAGAAATTCTTCAGAACTTGATCTTCATACATTGTGTCTTCAAAATCTTTATAGCTTTGTTCACCTGAACCATGTCTTTAGAATCTTTAGAACTGTATCAATGTAAAGTAGTTTTCTTGTAGAGCCTTCTAGGCTTACTTATAAAGTATCAATCAGAAACCCCGTTACTAACGTTCCTTAGAATCATTGAATTAGAAGTATTTCTGAATCATAACTTTATCTTGTTCATACATATGGTTTCTGAGGAACGTTAGTAACGGGGTTTCTGATTGATACTTTATAAGTAAGCCTATAAGGATCTACAAGAAAACTACTTTACATTGATACAGTTCTAAAGATTCTTTATAAGTAAGCCTAGAAGGCTCTACAAGAAAACTACTTCTAAGGAAAACTACTGACAAGTTCTGGGTATCAGCATGAAACTTAGAACTAATTGAATCATCCTTTCAGAAGTTGTTAACTTTCTGACAAGTTCTAGGTATCAGCATGAAACTTATGGATATCCTTTCTGATTATCATTTGCTTCTGATACTTTAATGGTCAACACCAGATATTCATATATTATCAGTTAGCATTCTTATTTCTTGTACATGTTTTATGATGATTATATCTTCTGATATCTTGTACAAATGCTTCTTGTATAATCTTCTTGATTATTGACTTTTGATGCATATCACTTGCTTCTTGATCATATCTTAAATACACTTTATGTATTCTGATGTATCATAGATTCTAATATGTCTTGTCAGTTTTGGTAAAGTCTTCTTTAGAGCCTGTTTTACTTCTGGTAAAGTCTTCTGGTAGAGTCTTCTGATAATTTGTTCTAACGTATAGTAAACTTTTGCGAAATTCCTGATCAATTCTTAAACATATGGTTAGAAATAAACATATTCGCATTATGTTTGGGATAAGATTCTTTAGATTAGTTATCAAAATCATATATCACTTTCTCCCCCTTTGTCATAAATAAAAAAGGTAAAGAAGAAATATAAAGATATATAAATATGAAGACGATTAGAGAGACGAAAAAGAAATTTTCATTAATATTGGTAAGGAAGTTACAGAGGAAGATGACAGGCATAAACATACTTAGAATTTATGACAAAAACTAAAAAATTAGAAGTTCTAATATTCAACAACTCTTTAGGGCCTGAGGTTTGTAAGCTCTCCCTGTGTCAGATAATCTTCGAGAGGAGGTTTGTAAGTTCTTTTGGAATCCTATCTGAAAAGTCTAAGAAGTGAAGTTTGTAAGCTCCCTTCCATTCAGAACATAGAAATTAATATTTTAGTAGATCATTAGTCCAAAAGGTTTCTGACAATGTTGCAACTCTCTTCAAAAAGTGCATCGTTTGATCCAAGCCTTTTAGCCGCACTAGTGATTTCATCTTTATAAAGTAGTTAAGATAAAATCCTTCCATATGGTATGTAGGACTTATGTTGACTTCTTTAGATAGTTATAGATTATTTTAGGTAGTTGAAGATGATTAAGGGAAGATTGACACGAATACTGTTCATAAAAAGTTAGATAAAGATTCGATCAATATGAGATAGAACATTTTTGTCAACTTCACAAGGGCGAAAGTTGGCAAGAAGAAGATTGAACCACGCTTTAGCAATGGGAAGAAGATTTTTAGGATTTGTGGGTTCATATTTGAGAGAAGTGTCATGGATGTTAGCAAGATTTTCAATAAAGAAATAGGTAAAGTGAAACTCATCCACAGTGATACTAGATTGATCACAACCAATAGCATCAGCACTAGATTTAGGAGAAATGACAAACCCAACACCATGAATACGGGAGAAAATAAATTTACCATCTACACTAATTAGGGCATACTTCCAAAATTATTTTGCAAGATTTGAATAAACAGGTCCATTTGAAAGATCAAAGTATTTGCCCCATTTTTGTTTTTGAACACTGAAAATAGTGTCACGATATGTTCCCTTAAGACTCATAAAGTGAGGTCATTTTTCGACAATGACTTCAAGAATCTCTTCATTGCCACAGAAGTTTTTGACACACATGGTGGTTGGAGGAAGGTGAAATGAAGTAAATAATGTATATGAAGTTTACAAGGAAGCAGTAACTAAGAATGAAGGAGACGAGAGCTTTTTATAGCCATCATAAATGATAGAAGGACTAGATAAGCGCGATGATTGATGATATAGCTAAAAATGGAGATTATTTTTCAAAGCAGGTGTGACAAATTAAAATGATAAGATAACACTCCTAATAAAAGATGAAAATATAAGACTTATATCGACACTAGAATTTAAGGAGAAACAGAGAGAACACTTAAAAGAAATGAACACAGAATTCTGACAGTAGGTAAGGTGGAACGATTATCAAATATTTTCTCATTAACTTGAGTTGTCCCGTCAAATATAGGAATGGTGCATGTAAGACAACAATTTATTGCATTAATCATAATGACTAATAAATGCATTATGCTCTTTAGTTTCCAAAAGTTAAAGGCATTTACCAACGTATATGCATTCTAACTAGTTGCTTTACAAAACATGAGAGTTTCATAGGTCAAAATATTCATATTTCAAGAAGTATAGAAAACGTTACTATGCAATAGAAATTTATTTTTCTATTCCAGGAAATTTCATTTAAAGATAACTCTTTTCATTCTCGCAGTAGAACTAAGTTCACACACGAAATAAAAACAAGTCTGATTTCAATAAGGAATTTTGAAAGAAAGATATTATCCTTAGCAAGGATTTTATCTTAAAGATTTTAGAAATTGAATTCCTTATGACATAGTCTCTTAAAACGTATTTGACTAGAATATAAGAATAGATTTCTAAACTATTTAAAATAAGCAGTAAAGGTTAGAAATACATTACTCAATCCTTCTATAGATTCTTAGCTTCTGATGTAGAGGCTTCTTCAAAATCATCACACATTCAGCGTCTGCAGTTGATGACTTTGTTTTTCTTGCTGGACTACTAGAATCATTTCTTCTTTCATTACTTATCTCCTTTCTGCTGCGACTTTCATATTTGAGTCTTTGAGCATTGAGCAGAAACACGAATATATTTAAGACTTCTTGATCTTCTTTTCTGAATAATGAAGGACATTTCTTCTGATGTTTGATCATTAGTGTCACACCCTCATTTTCACCGTTAGCCTTTTATACCCTACATTCGGCATATCATACATCATTCTATTGCGTATCGAGCATGCGGGTTCACAAGGTACGAACTAGGCCGTTTGGTTGTAACTTGTCTATTTTCGGACTACATGAAAAAAGGTTCATCACCTAAGGTTTGATCTAAGGAAAAAGTCTACTCATGAAAATTTTGGCAAGGGGAAGTTACTTGACAAAATACAAGGATATTCAAGATAAATATTAATAGACATGAATGCTAGGCCAAATCCAAAGCTCCTTCATACATGTTTATTTTTATGGCATAAGTGGAGTGCAAATTATTAAGGCATGAATCAAGATCATCAATGCATAACTCAAGATTTCATTTTTAAGCACATGAGGGAATCCATCATCCAAAATTCAAGATTCATGAATGGAGATAAAAATAATACTAAGAGGAGTTTTGTGACATTACAATCATGTCATTTGTTACAAAAATTCCAACTCTAGATAATGTTTAGAAATTAATCTATTTCTAAATCTTCATTCAAGTCTTTAATCAAATCTATGATATGGTACTCTTCATACTACACCATTTTTTTCATGTGCTACATTATGCTCACAAACATCCAAGAAATATGCAAGAATTAAATCAACATTGGAATGTTTATGGGCCAAGATTATGCATGTTCAATCATAGGCAAAACAACCCCGTGCAAGAGTTGAAGAATTACTACATGTCACAAAATCAAGAGGACAACATGTACTATGTTACAAGATCATTTTTTATGTCACAAAGTCAAGGAAATAGTATGCAAATGATATATTTACTTGCTAAATATCAGTTTGCAAATGCTGTCAAAGAGTGGTAACAATTGGCTACATGGCAAGATACAAAGCAATAACATCCAAGAGACTAATGGGCAAAAAGAGGGATAGTAGTATAGTATGCTACAGCAGAAAAATGCAGCAAGTCATACTAGAAATAGAAGGGAAAAGTGGGGCTGCACAAAAGGAAGAAAAAGACATTGCCAAGAATGGAAAGTTGGTGATGAAAAGGTGTGCAAAGTGTGTGGCTTTAGGACAGCAGAAAAAGTTGACAGAAAAGGTGGAAAATAGGCTGCAAGCAAGCATAGAAAACATAGTATTCCTTACTATCAAAACATAACACAACACAAGAAGCAAGCAGAGTAGAGACTACACATAGAGAGCAAAGAGTAAGAGCAAAAAACCAGAAAATAGTTAGCAAGAAACCCTCAAAAAAACAGAAAAAAAGAGAGTGAGATAGAGACACAAGAGGATCATTGAGAAACCAAACCTTCACAACATAGAGTGAAGAGGGGAGAGCACATCCAACAAAGGTCATTGGAGTACTTGCAAGAAGGATAGAAAGCTCTTGGTATCCATTTCTTCAAATCTTTCTCCTTTTATTCTTTGCTTTTATATTCATTTCATTCACTCTTTTATGTGTTGTTGAACTGTATATCATGTAAGGTCCCCTAAGGGACTAAGAAACCATCCTCAAGGAACCACAAAAACGAAACGAAAACATAAAAAAAAAGTGAGATTTCGACCTGGACCAGCAACACGGGCCGTGTCACACGACACGGCCGGTCGTGTCACGCTACTGTATGAAGTTTTTTCCCCAGGCCTTGCAACACGGGTCGTATCATACAACACGGCCGGCCGTGTTGCATCACTGTTTCAACTTTTTTTCACCCGTGTCACACCACTGTTTCCTCCATATTTTTTTTTACCGTTTTTACCTTAAAAAAATTTTTTCAAAGAGTTCGCCCGTTTTTTTTGTGTGTCTCGATTTTTTTGAGCCGTGTGGCTTATGTTTGTATGTGAATATTGTTATGGCCCTTGTTGACCTTTGTTTCCAAAAACTATTTTTAGAAGTAAACTCTCGATTTTATCAAGCCATTTTTGACCATGTAAGTCGAATGCCTTGTGCACCGCCATCGACCTAATCGCATCACTTCAAATATCTTTACAAGCAATAAATCTTGATCCAACGTCAAGTGTTTCTCTTTTCGCATAAAAATACAAAAAAAAAAACACAATAAAATATATGATTGGAATTATGCACCATGAACTTTAAAGTGGTGGAGAAGGAATGAGAATGGAACCCTCCTACACTCATTCCGAATGTTTCGAATACAAGGCGCTCGACTTGGTTATTCGAGACATTCATCTCTATCCAAAGTCTTTTGTATAATCCTAGTCAAGAACACATTTTCTTCAAAAAAAAAAACTAAAAACAACATCAACTCATCAAACTATTTTTGCCTTAGGGCGTCAATCCAAAAAACCCTTTTTCAAGGTATAAAATCAACCAACAAACAACAATTTCATAAAGCCTCCGAACTACGGAGCTCTGATTCTTCACTTCTTTTAAGTGAGGATACGTAGGCACAAGGGCCACAATCCTTGGCGAGCATTAAAATAAATAAACCAATCCCTCTTTTCCTTAAACAAGCAAACTTTTAGAATAAAACACTCATTCACGCGAAATAACCTAGGAGGTTCCCATCGAGTACGATGGATGCGAGGGGGTGCTAATACCTTCCCCTCGCATAACCGACTCCCGAACCCTAAGACTTGGTTGCGATGACCATGCTCTTTTCCCAAAGGTTTTATCGCTATTTCCCTTTCCCCCCGTGGGATAAATAAAATCCGGTGGCGACTCTGTGTCATTTTTCGCGTAGCGACAATTAGAGAAGAGTTAAGTTTTGTCACTAGTCTCAATCCTCTATATTCAATAATATTTGTTCTCCAGAAAGCCACTTCTTCAAGAAGGCTTATTTTTAGAAGGCCAAAAGTTTCTTAGCTTAAACATAAACTTTTGAGCAGTTATGTGCTAAAGAAACTTGTTGAAATCTTCTTGCATCATCAGAATTCAATCATTGAATAGATGTTAATACTCACCAGATTCAGATATCATTAAGATCATCAAACCAAGACATATTTTTGTTGAAGGTTTGAATGAATATCTTGTTCTTACTGGTTGAGCCTTTCTATCCATAATCAGTTCATCATAAAGTGACAACTTCTATTCTATCTTTCAGCAAGAGTGAACTGTGATGGTTTCTGATTAAGCATCTTCTGATTTCTTCATTCTATTACTTCTTAAGTAGCCTCATTTACTTCATCATACAAAAGATAGTTTCCAGCTTTGTATTCATCCATTAAACTTTAGTTTCTATCTTCTAAGCTTACTATCAAATCTGAAATTGATATGATTTTTGATGAAGGTACTTCAATAGCCTTTGGATATTCAGAGAAATCTGACCAAAATGCATTAGAATAGATTTAAATCATATTCTTTTCTGAATAATCATGCTAGTTGCTTCCCAGATGCTTTGTCATGATGATTTCATGATTCTAGCCATTTCTTCTCCCATCTTGTTCGGTCTTCAATCATCTTTCTCAAGCTAACATGACTTAATTTGTCTTGTGCTTTTAGCCAAATCTTTTCATAGGCACACATTGTTAAGAACTCAGAAAATCTGATTTTGCATGTGTTGTTCTTCCGAACTTCTGACAGCTTGACAATCTTCCTTTTTGATCAGTTACTATAGGTTTCTATTCAAATAGCAAGCTTTTAATCATCTTCTTCAAGAATCCTGACAAGGAGATCATCATTCAGAATCTTAAGTTATGCAGTCATGATTTTGAATCATGATGACAGGGTTTATAAAATCTTCAGCATACTTCATCTTAAAGTCTCTAGGCTTTAGAATCATGACATGAGCATTTTCTCTTCTTCACATGAAAGAGTTCCTAATGAGTAATACTGAGAAAGTCAACGGTAGACCGAGTCTGATTGTTGAAAACATCTCATACTCAGAAAGAATTATCCTTCAGCAAACAAGATTTATTGCTTTCTGATGATTCTTGTTGATCTCTTCTGGATCATTCTTCTAAAGCCTTGTCTAGGCATCACCTTGAGGAAATATGTAGCTCTCAACTAACTTATTCTAAGAATAGCATTCATCAGATTCTTTTACTAATCTGATGAGTCTATTATCCTTTTACCAGCTGATTCATCAACTTGCTTTCAATTTTCTTGCAAGTGCTATAAGAGAAAACTTGTAGTTAATAACGACTAGCTTTAAGAATCAATGACATAATCCAGAGTGAACCTTTTTAGTTTTTCATTTTAGTACTCAATCTTTTCATCATCTTATGAGACTGAAACTATAGATGGTGGAGGAGATAAACCAGAGCATTTCTTAAACCTCGTCCAGATCTTTATTTGACATAGTTAAGTGTTTGATAAACATCAATAACAGAACCGAAGCTATAATACCAATTTAAGGTTGAAAGACACAAGAAATGGGGTTTGAATTGAGTTTCACATTTTGTCCCATTTTGCGGAATTATGGTAATGAATATAACAATGATAATAAAAATAAATGACACAATTATTTTTATTCTGGTTCACTGTTAATGAAGTTATTCTAGTCCACCCCTCAAGGTGATTTCGCATTATCACAAGGACTTAATCCAATAATCATCAAAATGATTACAACCTCTAAGATGTTAACCAACATGCTTATCCCTCTCAAGCATCCTGGCTTTCACTTAGTCGCTCAAGGAAATCATCAACGATTAAGACCACAATGGATAACTTCCATTGCCTTCTTGAGAATTCTGGAATTCATTTGCCTCTCAAGGAATCAACCTCCAAGCCGTCAACAACAACCTGGCCCTCTCAAGCATTCTGGTTATCACTCGAACGCTCAAGAAACAATACCTTTTTCAAGGATTTTTGTTGCGGTGAGAGTAGGATATCAAATTATTAATTAATTTGAATCACATCTTTAGTTCACAACCGGTCTTTGATTTATCCGAAGGAAAAGGTCAAAGGAAGGAAAACCTAATTTTTGCATTGTAAACAATGCGGGGAGGGACCTAGGTAAGGGGTTGGTTAAGCTTAGGGAAGGTATTAGCACCCTAAACTTCTGTAGTACTCTACAGGAACCTTTTGTTCAAAATTTGCTATTTACTTTATTATCTGCTTTAAGGTATATACTGAGCTAAGGGTTAAGAGTGACAAAGAGACCTAAGGGTTAGTCCTAAGTTTACTCGCCAAGACTCGCATCTTGTGCCTACGTATCCGAGGAAGGGGATGGAATCAGAGTAATCGTAGTTCCCCTTGAAAGGGAGGTTAGAAAATTATTGACTGTGGTCACGGTTTCAAGGGGAGTAAGTGTTTCTTAAGGACGCACTTACATGGAGTGTGGCGACTCCTATTTCTACGTTGAAAAAGTTTGAATTGAAATTAGGGTTAACTATGTATTCCACGGCGGGAAACCCTAAAGCGGAGTACGGAGACTCCTTGACCTAATTCTAGGGTAAAGGGCAATTTCGTCCACAGCGGGACACCTAGACAAATTAGGGTTTTGAAACAGTCAAAGGTTAGGGTTATTGACTCGGCGTTCAAACGGCTAGACCTAATCCTTCGGAAGGATTTAATGGTAAATGATGAAAACGATAGATTATTACATGGCAGAATATATAAAAATACGAAAACAGTAAGAAAAGTGCAATGCGACGATTACTCGCGTAAATTACAACCAGGAAAATGCAAGAAAACAACGGAATATAACGCGACGATAACCTCACATAATTACACCCAAAACAGAAAGCAAGCATAATAATGGCGACGATGTCCTCGCCTAATTACAAATGAAAAATGAAAATACGACCAAAATGCGAACTTAGTAACCAAGTACAAACAAGGGGTGTAAAAGTCAGATGATGACTAACGGAATGCTAAGCATTTGATTTTAACGTTTTTAGGTTAGAAAAATTAGAATGAAGGTTAGACTTATGGTGAGGCAAACTTTATAATTAAATTGAAATGATTTTCAGGTTTTAAAATGTTTTTAGGTTTTTAAAATAAATTTTTAAGTTTTTAAAATGAATTTTAAGTTTTGTTTTAGGTTTGTAAAAATAAAAAAGTTTTAACTACTCAATTGTATTTACAACACAACTATTAATTAAAAAAATAAATAAGAAATAACAAACAATAAAATAAATAAGCAATAAATAAAATATAAAGAAAAGAAAAAGCAATAAGAACGGGAAAGGGGCGGAATCATCATGCAATGCTAGGGTTTTGTTTGTAACCCTCATCTTCTCCCTTCTTTGACGGCGGCGACAAACTCCATGGATGAGTCTTGGAGCTTTTCGAAACTTCTTTTCTTCTCCTTGCATGGCCTCGTCTTGTCCTCCTTCCTTCTTGTCCCTGAAAAAACAACAGCACAATCATGGGTATTTTAACTTGATTCTTACGGCTGATTTAGTTCGGATGTAGGTTGATGATGAGGAGTGCTCTTTCTCTGAGTCCTAGGTGGTCGATTGCACGCCGGTGGTAGTGGTCCCTTCGAGGGATTACGGTCGCCGCTTGGTGTTGATGATGATGACCTATTGATGATCTTTCCTTGACGATGATGACAAGCTTCTGCTTCTCTGATTCTGGTTGATGATTTGTGGCCTTATGTTGATGACGAAGTTTTACGGGTTTAGTGGTTGTTCGAATGAATAGTGATGAAGATTTTTTTCGTTCTTCTTTTTCTCCATCCCTTTTTGATGAACTCTTATCTCTTAAATATTATTCTTCTTTTTCTTTTATAGGCTTTGAATCCACGGCTTTTACGCCGGATTTGTCGTCGTTTCTTGATGAAGAAAATATTAGGGTTCATAGCGCCCCTTTTACAATTTCTGACGGTTATTCCACACTGTAACTTTTCTTCTTCTGGGCGTGGGCCTTGCGCTTTTCACGATTTGCTGCTGTTGAGTTTTTTTTTCCAGGGACTTGCTATGATGGTGGTGAACTTGGAAGTTTCTGGCTTGCTGGAATTTGTTGCGAAAATGTTGTTGCTAAAACGTGGCAAGTTGTTGGTTTTGGTTTTACATGGATTGAGTTTGTGGCATCTTTCCAAGAAATGAGTTTAATCCGTTGACATTCAAAACTCTTGTGAAAATTGTGTTTATGGGTCCGTTTGGCAAAACCAATTTTCCAAAAAAATGTTTTTCCAAAAGTGCTTATTAAAAAGCACCTTTCTGAAAAATCACTTTTAGAAATCACTTTTTCTCTCTTTCTTTCTCTGGATGGGTAACTCGAACAGAATATTGTCGGTCTGAAGCTGAAGTCGAGAAATCAAGTCAGGAGCTGGCGACGGAGTATTCCGTTACCCTCCCGACATACCCGTTGATGACATTTGATCTGAGGGTATCGGAGTCCAAAAAAAACCAACTTTCTAACCATTAAACATTGCTCATTGGTTGTTGACTTTGCAGGTTCGAACACAAAAAATCGGGGCCTCGAGGAAAATCGAAAGCGGAAGACTTGTTAGGATTTTTTAGGATTTTAGAAAGAAAAGTGTAAATTAATTTCATTTTTTTGATATTGTAATTAATTTGGAACTTTATTCATTTTTTGGATATTATAATGAAATAAAAGCATAAATAAAATTATATTTCATTATTTGGATATGGCAACCAAAAATAATAAAATAAAAATTCTATTTAATCTGAAATTCTCAATCCAATTCTTCGATTAAGTCTCATCTCCGATAAATTTTCCGAATAATCCTTCCGGTAACTTAAACGAATAACCTTATCAGAATAAATCCAATTTGTTCGATTAAACTCAAATGACCACACTCTTCCGACTAACTTCATCCAAATAAATTGAATTGATTTAATTCATGCGGCTCAAATCCTCCACGATTAAACTCTTCCAATTAACACCCTCAGCCTCAATTCACACCAATAAATTCAACCGGTTCAAATTCCCTGAATAACTCCGTCCAATTAAGTTGTCCGGCTAGGTTCTGATTACCATGACGTTCCAATTCCGATGTAGACAATTGCTTGACTTGCCCCATTTAAATTTGACATAATCGTCGAGCTCAACAAACTTCCGGACTCGGAGATGGAAACCCTAATCACATGAGAAATTCCTGACGACACCTCAGCTTCATAAATTTTCAGCAGGCTGCAAATAAATGACCATTTTATCCTTCATAAGTTAAAGAGCGCGCAGCGTAATTTTTCCTGCAGAATCAACAGGCTACACAAACCTGCTAGTGGTTCGCTAAAATACAATGCACAACGAGATGGAATGCAAAATGAACCTAATAATCTCGGGGCAAAATTTGGGGTATTACAGTTGCCCCCTATTTAAATAGCTTCACGCGATGATTTGAGTAGCGATTTAAATAGCTTCACAGTGAAAGGGATTTAAATACAGATGACCGAAAATTTTGCCCTCAGATGCAGTGATATGCTATGCTGTGGACAAAACAGAAACATAATAAAACAGACAATGCCCTGAATCTATTGTGATGCGTATGATAGAAATAATAAACACGAGGACGCAGACGCTACGACCAAAACCATACTGGGGAACAAGACGCGCCGGGAAATAACACGTCACCGGGGAATTCTAAAGTGATGGCCAACTGGCACGAGCACGACCGATTGTCACTTTAGAAGGAACGATAAGAATGGAATCCTCAATGGAGATGGCACCCGGCGAGACGACCTCTACTGGGAAATATCCAAGAGTAATTGTGCAACGAATTCAGGCATGACCGACTTGCACTCCAGGATGACAAGGTAGCACAGGATCCACACGGCGGTAGGATCAGGTAAATGACAAGTGCTGGAGTTTTCAGGACATTCCTTTAAATAAAGAGATCGAGTGGGATCTTCAGGAATCATCAGAAAATATATATAGAGAAAAGGACATCAGAAACATCCGTAACATTTAGGAAAACATTAAATGTACAGAAGAGTTTGAAGACGTATCTGGAAGAACATCAAATAAGCAACAAAGGAGTTCTGGAAGAGCATCAGAACCAAAACTCAGTCTGGAAAAACATCAGAAGGAGAAACATATCCGAAAAACATCGGATAGATTCTGGAAAACCATCAGAATTGAAGGAATATCTGGAAAACCATCAGATAAGTTCTGGAAGAACATCAGAACACAAACTCAAACTGGAAAAACATCAGAGAGAGAAACAAATCCAGAAAAAACATCAGAAAGATTCTGGAAAAACTTCAAAATCAAAAGGCATATCTGGAAAACCATCAGATAAGTTCTGGAAGAACATCAGAACAAAGACTCAATCTGGAAAACCATCAGAAAGAGAAATAAATCCAGAAAAACATCGGAAAGATTCTGGAAAAACATCAGAATCTAAAGGAATATCTGGAAAACCGTTAGATAAGTTCTGGAAGAAACATCATAATAGAGACTCAATCTGGTAAACCATCAGAAAGAGAAATAAATCCGGAAGAACATCAGATAAGAAATGTCATATCTGGAAGAACATCAGATAGACACGACACAAAAACTATTTGGTAGGTGCCAAGTAATTTGGACTTTGACCACAAGGTAAGACGTGGATAAAACACAACCTCGAGAGAAATGCAAATGAGGATGAAACACTCATGATATGCATATATATATATATATATATATATATATATATATATATATATATATATATATATATATATATACCAATAATGCTATGATATATGATCAAATGCAAATGCAGATGCCGACGATAAGGCTCGACTCTTCTGGTAATATGACAAGACTGGAAGAGTGATTCCTCAACAAGGAGATCATTTCATTCTGCTTGGAGAACAAAGATTTTACTACTGGGCGCATCTCTGCCACACTGGTAAGTTGTATCAAGTTGATGGTCCTTGTAGGAAGGATGAAGAGCTGCCTGGGGATCCTAATAATTAAACTGCCCCTGACTAATTGTTTGTTGTAGATAAACTGATGATTGCTTCAGCTTGTCTGATTCGTGAAAATGACTATTTTACTGTACCCTCGGAGGCTTGCCCTAGTCTGAGTCTTAAAAAATCTTTTGGATAAACCAAATCTGAGAATACCTTGTCTTGAACAAATCTTGAATTGATTCTTAGACAGGATGTAAAAGGAACTTGTCCCTGATAGGATCACTTGACCAAGTTTCTCGATTGTTTGAAAATCCCTTGAAGAAAGCCAGTTTGCAAACAAAATATTCATACGAACATGGTAATGCAAAGTTCATGCAACTTTGAAATCAAAATTATTTTTTAGGGATGAAAAATAAATGAGTCGTTCGTCAGAACACGGAGGTTCAAGACACTCAAAGTTTAAAGCAAATGTGTACTGCCAAAATAAATGATTCGCAAAAGATCTTTTGGAGTCAGCTTACGCAACCTTGTTGTAGTATGCTCTCAAAATACCTTTATTTCAGTTAGGTCTTTTGAGGGTTGTAATGTGGTATGGTTCACAGTTTATGAAACAAAGGACAAAGGCTCAAAATTTATTTGTACCCACCCCATCTACGTGATAATCTTCAGTCCTACGATCAGTTAACTCATATTATACATTCAGGTTCCTATAGGTTAGGAATTGCACTGATGGTAGAAATGATGGTTCAGAAGTCAAGGGACCCTGAAAAGGCAGCCACTACTTCCCTATGACAATTGGTTGTTTTGACATTGAGGATTTTCAGGGTAAGGATTTAAAGCTCCTCTTTGTACTATCCCTAACTTTTGCCTGAACTGTTTCTTATGAAGATCATAGTCAGCGGATGCCCCAGTTTTTCATAAGTCTCCTTCATAGGTTTTAACTTAGCGGGCTTGTTTTATTTTATTTTTGAAAGAAAGTGACTGCTTGACTTTAATGATTACGGTGAACCATCATTGACTTTTTTGACTGGAAAACATCTTCGACACTTAATTGCTGTGTGCGAAGGAAGATTCGTGAATGAAAGGTGTATTGCAGGAACACAACCAAGTTAATTGACAACTACCCATGCCCCTGGTTAAGATTGCGGGTTTTTAGTAAAGAAAGACACTCCAACTTCTAGGCTCAAAGGGGGTGACAAGGGAATAACTTCCTTATTTCTCCAGTGTTTGGGAGTTGAAACAATGCCTAACATCGTCAACAAAGTTTAATTGAAAGCATACTGGCAGCAGTTATGGGTATAACGTTTTCGCCATCCTCCCTCCAATCTTTGCATATCAAAAATTTGAACAAGGAGTAAATATTTGAAAGACAAAGCATAAAGATGCAAATAATAGATAAAATGGATTAAATCAAAAGTTGCAATGCTCAGTTCATTAATATAAAAGTACGAACGTAGTTTGAAGGTAAATAGCTAATATAAAATAAGGAAAGTGCAAACAACGAGAAACAAAAGCCTAGTGACTAAATCAGTACAAAGATGAGTCGTCCTGTCTAAAACACTAATAATCTGCTGGGGGTCAGACCGAAGCTTCACTTTGGATGCACTAGGAACGGATTTTTCTGGACATTTGGAGGCTTATCCGCAAAATCAAGTATTCCATCTCTAATCGATTCACGCACTCTGGCTTTCAGCGCAAAACAATGATCCAAGTCGTGGCCTAGGGCACCCTCATGAAAAGCACACTGGAGATCAACCCTAAATTCAGCTGGAGGAGGATTAGGAGGAGGTGGTAAAGCCCTTGTAGTGATCAGTCCTTGTCGAACTAGGTCAGGATATAGCTCTGTGTAAGTCATGGGAATAGGATCAAATTGATTCCTATTTCGATACTGGTCTTGTCTAATAACTGGACGTTGAGGAGTCTGAGCTGGCTGTGGAGCAACAACATGATTATCAACAGGTTGAAGTCCATGGCGAGGCTTTCTTGATTCAATCATGACAGCATTGGTCCGATCGTCCTTCCTCTTATGGAAATTCCCATAGGATTTCTTTGCCCCACTAGAAGATTTGGCGGCTTTGGACACCTTACCATTTTTCAAACCTTCTTCTAACCTTTGGCCAATAGTCACCAGATCGGTAAAGCTTGAAGAGACACTCCCAATCATCTTTTCCCAATAGAAAGACACAAATTATCCATGAACATTCCTGTCAGTTCCTTCTCTGCTATAGGGGGTTCAACTTGGGAAGCTAACTCTCTCCAGCGCTGAGCGTATTCCTTGAACGACTCTTTTTCCTTCTGTGACATACTTTGAAGTTGACGACGATCGGGAGCCATGTCCAAATTGTATTTGTATTGCTTCATAAAAGCGTTGGTAAGATCCTAGAAGCAGTGGACGCTGTTATGGTCTAAGTTCATATACCACTTGAGAGAAGCACCACTCAAACTATCCTGAAAGCAGTGGATGAGCAACTTCTGATTGTTGGTGTAAGCTGCCATCTTTCGGAAGTACATGACTAGATGGGCTCTTGGACATGAGTGACCTTGATACTTTACAGACTCAGGAGTCTTGAATTTGGCAGGCAAAACAAGACCAGAAACTAGGCACATATTTTCTACATCTACGTTGAAGAAATCAGTACCCTCGACAGCTTGGAGTCTCTTATTTATGATCTGAACATGTTCATGGGTAATCTCAGGCTCAAAAAAATCTTCCTGGTCTCCTCCTTGAGTACCGGCAGCATTGTACCCATAGGTAGGATTCTCACAGGGAGCTTGGATAGTCTGGTTAACAGTGTAGACCACAGGTCTGGTCTCGGTAAGGACGGGAGCTTGAAAAATCGGTCTGACAGTCTGACCAACCATAACAGCATATGCAAGAGATGGAGAGTAGTTAGGAGGTAAACCAAACACCGGCCAAGTAGATGGTTTCACTTGAACAGGAGGTGGATCAACACTTAAAACTTCCTGAATGACGGTCCTCTGAGGTAGCTCTCCTCTGGCAATCAGTACTTGAAGCATCTCGGTAAGCCTGGCCATGCCTGCTTTCAACTCATCGATCTCCATTCAGACTTCCGCATTATGTTCCTCTTGTTCTGACATCTGGCATCTATAGTTAGCTCTGGTCTGATATCTGTGTTGAGGAATCAGCTTGACGACTCAAAGTGACACTGGAAGACGAGAGAACCGAGAATGAGAAACCGGAGGAAAAATGCAATGCAAAAATGTGATGCTAATGCCATGCAATGGTTTCAAGAATTTCGACGGACAATTGTAAATATTCCTTTTTAGGAAAGTTGGAAAAACTTTTAGACTTTAAAATGTAAGGCTTTCCAAATTTGCAAAGGACTGTTGAATTCCTTGAAACTAGGAACGATATGATGCTTTATGGATGTCATGCACAAATACACATAAGCAAACAAAATCCTAGGTTAAAGGAACAATAAGTGGAGTCAAGGTCTACCCTTCCCAGAGGTATGTACTAAGGTTAGTTGTACCTACAGAACAAGCTTTTAAAGAAGTGCTCAAAGTCATCAGTCCATCTTTCGGATATTATCGATTTCTCGACTGACTCGGTGGTTAATAATATTCTCAAGAGAACCTCTTTTGAGTGTAGCATCGTGTAGCAACTATTTTGGGACTACTCCCTCATAGTTCCCCGCACTACATCCTAGATAAGGCCAAGGTAGTGTTAAGGTACTACGGTCCCCAATATCATGGACTCCTAGCCGAAAATAGTAAGGGTTTTCACGACTATACTCTTTCAACCGAACCATTTTCGAAAGGGTCTCAACTGAGCGGTGATTCTCAAGTCAGCTTGGTCGGGACTCACTCCCTATAAGCCTCGTCAAATATATCGACATCCTATAATAATGTCACTCAAGTCCAACTGTAGGGCTTATCTCACGATAAAGATACCCCAAGCAAGGTACAAGATATATATATATATATATATATATATATACAAGCAGGAAAATAATGAAGCAAATAGTAAAATAAACAAAGTAGGGGTAACCCTTAAAAGTTAGGCCTCCCTAGTGAAGTCGCCATTTTCTGTTGCGGTGAGAATAGGATATCAAATTATTAATTAATTTGAATCACATCTTTAGTTCACAACCGGTCTTTGATTTATCCGAAGGAAAAGGTCAAAGGAAGGAAAACCTAATTTTTGCATCGTAAACAATACGGGGAGAGACCTAGGTAAGGGGTTGGTTAAGCTTAGGGAAGGTATTAGCACCCTAAAGTTCTGTAGTATTCTATAGGAACCTTTTGTTCAAAATTTTCTATTTACTTTATTATCTGCTTTAAGGTATATACTGAGCTAAGGGTTAAGAGTGACAAAGAGACCTAAGGGGTTAGTCCTAAGTTTACTCGCCAAGACTCACATATTGTGCCTACGTATCCGAGGTAGGGGATGGAATCAGAGTAATCGTAGTTCCCCTCGAAAGGGAGGTTAGAAACTTCTTGACTGTGGTTAAGGTTTCAAGGGGAGTAAGTGTTTCTTAAGGACGCACTTACGTGGAGTGCGGCGACTCCTATTTCTACTTTGAAAAAGTTTGAATTGATATTAGGGTTAACTAAGTATTCCACGGCGGGAAACCCTAAAGCGGAATACGGCGACTCCTTGACATAATGTTAGGGTAAAGGGCAATTTCGTCCACGGTGGGACACCTAGGCAAATTAGGGTTTTGAAACAGTCAAAGGTTAGGGTTATTGAATCAGCGGTCAAACAGCTAGACCTAATCCTTCGGAAGGGTTTAATGGTAAATGATGCAAACAATAGATTATTAAATGGAAGAATAGATAAAAATACGAAAACAGTAAGAAAAGTGCAATGCGGCGATTACTCGCGTAAATTACAACCAGGAAAATGCAAAAAGAAAACGACGAAATATAACGCGACGATAACCTCGCATAATTACACCCAAAACAAAAAGCAAGCATAATAATGGCGACGATATCCTCGCCTAATTACAAACGAAAAATGAAAATACGGCCAAAATGCGAACTTAGTAACCAAGCACAAACAAGGGGTGTAAAAGTCAGATGATGACTAGGGGAATGCTAAGCATTTGATTTTAACGTTTTTAGGTTAGAAAAATTAGAATGAATGTTAGACTTATGGTGAGGCAAACATTAGAATTAAATTGAAATGAATTTTAGGTTTTAAAATGTTTTTAAGTTTTTAAAATAAATTTTAAGTTTTTAAAAAAGAATTTTAAGTTTTGTTTTAGGTTTGTAAAAATAAAAAAGTTTTAAATTAATTTCAGAAGCAGAAGACTTGTTAGGATTTTTTAGGATTTTAGAATGAAAAGTGTAAATTAATTTCATTTTTTTGATATTGTAATTAATTTGTAACTTCATTCATTTTTTGGATATTATAATGAAATAAAAGCATAAATAAAATTATATTTCATTATTTGGATATGGCAACCAAAAATAATAAAATAAAAATTCTATTTAATCCAAAATTCTCAATCCAATTCATCCGATTAAATCTCACATCCAATAAAATTTCCGAATAATCTTTCCGGTAACTTAAACGAATAAACCTTATCAGAATAAATCCAATATGTTCGATTAAACTCAAATGACCACACTCTTCCGACTAACTTCATCCAAATAAATTGAATTGATTTAATTCATCCGGCTCAAATCCTCCACGATTAAACTCTTCCAATTAACACCCTCGGCCTCAATTCACACCAATAAATTCAACCAGTTAAAATTCCCTGAATAACTCCGTCCAATTAAATTGTCCGGCTAGGTTCTGATTACCATGGCGTTCCAATTCCGATGTAGACAATTCCTTGACTTGCCCCATTTAAATTTGACATAACCGTCGAGCTCAACAAACTTTCGGACTCGGAGATGGAAACCCTAATCACATGAGAAATTCCTGACGACACCTCAGCTTCATGAATTGTCAGCAGGCTGTAAATAAATGACCATTTTACCCTTCATAAGTTAAATAGCGTGCAACGTGATTTTTCCTGCAGAATCAACAGACTACACAAACTGTTAGTGGTTAACTAAAATACAATGCAAAACGAGACGGAATGCGAAATGAACCTAATAATCTCGGGGCAAAATTTGGGGTATTACAATTTTCTTGTGAACTTATATGCTTTTTACAAGCTGATTACACAGATGAAGTACATAAACACCTAAGTGTTTCTAAGCAATATATGAGCAATAACTCATTGCTTTCTAATACAAAAAACTATCTAAAGAATGAATCTCTGAGAGATTATAAAACACTAGTTTTGTATTGCTTTGAAGCTTTCTTGATGAGCGTTAACGCTTCTTATCATGAGCTTTGGCTTCTTTTTATTTCTTCTTCTTGATGTGAATAATACTTCTATCAGTTTAACCATCAAGATCAACTAAGTTACTATGCTTCACTTATTGATGTTTCACATGACTAGTTTCACATGGCTTCAGCATATTGCATCGTTGTACGCACTCCAATTTTGCTTCAGCTTCATCTTCATTGAGCATTCTTCATTTAGGCTTCATCTTGTAGCATTTTCTTCAGCACTTTGGCTTTGCATAATAGCGTCCTATTATTAGTAACTCGCTATTTGTTTCTGCAAATCAGAAATTCTTCTAGCTTCTTGATCTTCAATTTGTAGAGCTCGAGAGAATATATCCGTTGAAGGGTATTCTTGGAAACATATTCCAACAGTAATTTCCCAATGTTCATGTGAAGGAATGGTCAACATCACTGTACAAAAGTTGCTCGTGTGCCACCTTTTCGAGGTAGAGGTAACAGAGATTTAGTATTATTATATTAAGCTTAAACACCATTCTTATCTTCAGTCTTCTAACATCTTCAGAGACTTCAGATATTAACTTGATGAAGCGTGTTATAGAAGAGTCTTTCTTTGTGTAATCTTCTGAACCTCAGTCTTCAAAATTTCAAGATCTTTATTGAGCTGAAGTTATCTTGAGAATCTTCAGCACTCGTTCTTTTAGAAGCATTATCTTCAGAACCTATTCCTTCAAAACATTGTCTTCAGAGTCTTCAGATTTCATTAAGCACATTCTTTATCTTCAGAGTCTTCAGCACTTCGTACATTCAGAACCTTGTCTTTAGAAACTCTTCAAAACTTGATCTTCATAAATTGTGTCTTCAGAATCTTCAGAGCTTTGTTCACCAGAACCATATCTCCAGAATCTTCAGAACTGTATCAATGTAAAGCATATTTCTTGTAGAGCCTTCTAGGCTTACTTATAAAGTATCAATTTGAAACCTCATTACTAAGTTTCTTAGAACCGTTGCATTAAAAGTATTTATGAATCATAACTTTATCTTATTCATACATATGTTTTTTCTTTCAGATTGTTAATAATAGAGTCTAATGACATCACACGTCTTCTTATCAGAGTCAGAATCATATTGACAATAGCCACACATTAGACAGAAACCATATCATACAAAATTGTTCTTTTAGATAACTTCTGCAGTTATCATCAAAACTTGAAGGTCAGATGTAGAACCAAATCTTGTTCTTACAACCCTTGGGTTGTCATTCCCTATTAAGACACCTCAAAACTTTATTAGTAGCAATATCATTGGAAATAGGCTTACCTAGAGTGTTTGAACGATTAATAAGATGTGTGAACCTCTTTTATATGCCGGCAATAATTTTGCAATGCTTCATGCAAAATAGATCAAACTCTTGATTTAAGGTATTGATCCTAAATAGCTTTGACAGTCCCACAATGAGAGACACGATAATATTCATCAATATCGAGTTCAGATATGAGAATATTATGTGCATTCTGTTGCGGTGAGAATCGTGATACCAAGCTATTGATTAACTTGAATCTTTAATTCTTAAATTACAACCGGGCTTTAATTTATCCAAAGGAAAGGTCTAAAGAAAGAAAGAACCTTTTGCGCGATGTAACAACAACGCTAAGAGATTCGGGGATCGGGGGTTGGTTATGCATAGGGTAGGTATTTCACATCCTAAACATCTGTAGTACTCTACAGGAACCTTTTGTTTGTTTGCATGCTAAGTTGGTAAATGTTTGATAAGGTTTGGGTTGGGTAAAGGGTGTAGGATGAAACCTAAAGATAGTTTCTAAGTTTTCTCACAAATACGTCGCGTCCTCTGCCTACGTATCTTAACTAGGATAGAATCAGAGCAATCGTAGTTCACCTTACTAGGGTTGAAGAACACTTGATTATGATCAAGGTTTAGAGGGGAACAAACATATCCATGCTTGTGTAGAGTTTAAGACAACTCTTTAAATCTATGTTGAACTTTCAAGAAAGGGAAGTAAGTAATCATATCCATGATTCTTACATAGAATTAACCAAACTTTATCCTAAAGTTCTACGTTGTAAGACCAAATGGTTCTATCCAGACCAAAACGGTGGGAGAAAGGGGGAAGGTTGCTCGTCAAGATATCACATCTTGTGCCTATGTATTCTCATTGTCCAATGAGAAATCAGAGCGGTCGTAGTTCAGGGCACGAACTACAGAATAAGGATCAATTGGTTCTTTCCAGACCAAAAGAGGGAGAAGGTTCTATCCAGACCTACGAGTTTAAATCCTATTGGTTCTATCCAGACCAAAAAGGGGGAGAAGGTTCTATCCAGACCTATGAGGGTAAATCCTATTGGTTCTATCCAGACCAAAAGGGGGAGAAGGTTATATCCATACCTATGAGTTTATTGAGATATCTATGACCCAAAAGTCAATAGAGAGACTTTCCTTTGGAAGGGAAAAGATGAGGCAACTTGGATGAGAACTAAAGAGTTTCATCACTTTGGGGAAATAAACTTAACAAAGCATAAACATTCAAACATGATGAATATAAAGAGATATGGTTATAACCAAGAATAAACAAGCACATTACAATAAGCCAGGATTTCAATCAGGATGAATGGTTACAACCAAAAGCAAGCATTTAAGATATTACCAATATCAAGCAATAATTTCAATCAAGATAAATGGTTACAACCAAAGCAGACATCAAGGTATTACAATATCAATGATTTAATTCAAGGTAAATGGTTACGACCAAAGCAAGCATCAAGATATTATAATATCTAGAAGGGGAAAGTTCTTTCAAGACTTAATGAAAGGTGAAAACCAAAGCATATCTTAACGAAGAATGGGGTACATCTTAATAAAGATGGAAGGGGATCTTAACAAAGATGAGGTTTCATTAGGGCTTACAAGATCACATGTATACTTACAGGCATCATGCCTAATCAAATAATGTCACAACAAATGTAAGTGAAAAGTTCAAAACTTCATGGGAGAAAACTTTCAAGTTTTAATGATGATTACACACAAATGCTTACAAGCAAGAGTTTTAGTCAAACTCAAGTACACAAGGATGCTAACAAGCCAAAATCATAACTTTAAAATAAAACTCAAAAGAGAATGAAATTAAAGTTTTGAAATGAATAAATGAGAGATAGGAAGGTGAAAACCTTAAAAACATTCATGGTAGCATGTGAAATGCAAGTAGAAAGTTCACATTTATGAGTTTTAGGTTTACCTCTTGAAGCAAGCTTAAGCAATAAGAAAACCAGAGATATTGAGAGCTCTTACAAGGTCTTCAAATGTTCCTAGGTTGATGAATAGATGCTCCAAACAACCTCCAAGCAAGCTAGTGGACGAAATGCCTTGTAAATGAAGGAAAAACTCTAAAATCCAAAGATTTCAAAGACCAACTCACTCAAACCTTGTTACATAAGTGTGGAAGTGATTTGGATAGCTTCAATACATCATATTTGATGTGTTTGAAGTGTTTCTTGAGTTGGAAAAAGTTTGGAAATGGTTTTGGAAGGTGTTTTGCAAAAATAGATTTTGAGGGATTTTGGAGACTTAGTGAGATTTTGCAAGAATTTGGTGATTGTGTAAGAGAGATAGTTCTATATGGTTTATAGAATGGAACTGGTGTGTTTGTGATGTAGGAAGTGAGTTCTATTTATAGCCAAAGGCCTTGGATCAAGGTATGGGCAAAAGTGAAGCAAATTGCCAATTTTAACCTTCCATCATGAAAATCGTTGAGTTTTCCAATGCAATCTTCATACTTGTCTTTAAGCCACTCTACTAAGATATTATCCATGCCCTATATATTGTTTTCATCATGCTTGATAGGTTAGGAGGTGACTTGTTGAAGTAAAGTTGATGATTTGACAAGGGTAGCCACCTTTTTTCTCTTTCTTCACTATTCACTTTTGCAACTTGCATTAAATAATGATTTCCTTTGATCTTTGTGCCATTTTCGTGGGAATTGATATTAAAAATATTCATTGTCAATGAACACGTCATAAATGAGGTTTAGTCTTTGATTAGCATCGATTTAGAGAGGTTTTGGAATATAAAAACTCATGCTGACCTAGTTTTGCGAATGTGAGTTTTTGCCAACTTGTGGATCTTGGTTCTCTCTAACCAGGAAGAGTTATGGAACCCACTTATACTTTTTAAAATTCCTCAATTAGGTACTACAATATTTATGCTTGTGTTAGGAACTCATTCCCATTGAAACTAGGTTAAAAACCCTTGTGTGGTTAAGGAGTTATGACTTTTCCCTTTTGAAAATCTTAATTTCCCAACTTTCGATTACTTATCAATTCTTGATCCAATGGTCACAAAACTTCATGGGTAGGTGTAATATGTCATCAAGACCACTTTTTATTCCCATCTTAAAGTCAAATTCCTCATGAGTGAAGAGTTGACTTTTCGGTCAACCGAACGATCGATCGGTGGCTACCGAGTCGACTGTTGATGTTCCGGGTATTTTGAGGCCTTGAAACTTCTTGAGTAGACTTTACTAAGCCATATGAACTTCTTGGACCATGATCCCACCATTGGAACACCTTTTAAATCAAAATTCAAACTACAGTTGACTTTTCCTAATCGAAAACCCTAATCGGGCATCCTGAACTGCACTGTTCTCAATTCCTGGGTGACAACATCAAATTGGATTCATACTTGATCCAATTGAATACATTTGATGATGTGGAGACTCAATTCAAGGAGAACCAATCCAAAACGTTGACTGATTAACCCTCGAAGCCTCGATTTCGGATGTACAAAACCCTGATTCCTGTATCTTGACAAAGACAAACTTGAAATAGGTTATGGTTAGATAATCAAATGAATATGATCCTAAAATTATGACGAGGATCTAAGGGGTAAAAATTTGGGGTGCAACACATTCCAATCATGTAACCATAATTTCTTATCATTATCATCACATTGTGTTTCTGGTTTTTGGTACGATGACACCTTCACCATTGGTCATTATAATTTGATTAGGACCATTGATGATGACGTCCTATACACCCTTATCAATCGAGTTGATATGGATACACATACTAGCTTTCCAATAGTCATAATTTTCATCGGTGAATATTGGCGCTCTATTGTATGCCCCTTAAGGTTTCGGTAGCCATTTTCTAATAATCAATTATTGAAGCACAAAATTAATCGGAGCTCTGATATCACTTGTAAGACGAATACGGCTTATCTAGAGGGGGCCTGAATAACACCCCAATGAAAATTTTGATTATAAAAACTATTTTTCAAAAACAATGGCTAGCGGAAGTAACTTGGATTTCGTCTAAATTGATCCGCTATCGAAAAGCTCATATATGCGTATATGAAAGCCAATCAATGATAATGAACCCAAATTAGATCAACAATCAATTGAGTGTTATGCTAAAAGTAGAGACTATTTTCAATGATAAATCACACAAAAATATTATTGAGACAGATTATCAAACACCTTGTGTCCAATCGAGTTTGTTTGGAAGCTGTCGCTACTGCGAAAAACGAGGCCGGCGAGACAGAAGAGTCGCCACCTTTCGTTATTTATCCCTCAGAACGGGAAAGGAAACGATCGGACAAAACCTGACGCAAAAGGTATAAGACAAGGTCATCACAACCATTGTCTGGATTCGGGAGTCGGTTACGCAAGGGGAAGGTATTAGCACCCCTCACGTCCATCGTACTCGATGGGATCCACGCTTGTTGTGTTTATTTGACGGGTTGATTACATCTATCTACACAAGAGGTCTGGTCTGAAAAGAAAAGAAAATGACTCGGCAAAGCGTCGCACTTTATGCCTACGTATTCCCGTCTGGAACGAGAAATCAGAGTCAACGTAGTTCGCCTAACTACGGGGGAAGGTTGCTCGTCGAGATATTGCATCTCGTGCCTACGTACTTTCACACGGCGCAAAAGATCAGAGCAAACGTAGTTCGGGACACGACAGACACAGGTTTGTCTTTTTTATCCGAGTAAGGTTAACAGACGGTTCCAGCAGTTGGTGTATGCAGCTCTACCATTAGAGACTTAGGCGTTACCGTTTGCGGTAGAACCGGGAGTTAACAGAACTCTCCTTCTGAAAAAGGTTTCCAAGGAATTAAAGGTCCAAGAGGACAAAAAGAGTTTGATCTTTGTTTTCTGTTTTTTAAAGAAGTGTCTTTTATGGATGTTTGCAACTGATATCGCACTAGAGACTAGGACCTGAGAGTGAATGCATCGCATGTCACCCAAAGGGTACCATACTAAACATCCAGACTGTTGAAAAGAAACTCTCCAACAATCCTTTCTCAGATAGCTTAAGGCTCGTAACGTACAACGTCAATTAACCTTTATTACTGTATTTTGATTTTGTTTGAAGATGAGAAGAGAAACGACGCACTAAAGGGGAACTGATCCAATCCTAAAGTTGTCATGCAAAATGATCCTATGGTTGAGGTTAGAAGGGAAGCTAATTAATATTATCATGCATGGTTAGAACCCTAATGTCTGTCATAACTTCTCTTGAACAAGAGAAGTCAGAGTTCCTAGGGGAACATGGCAAAGGAGAAGAAACAACAAAAGAAATAACTGTAAAGAAATTACTGTAAATAAAATGCATGCAATGCATCACACAAGCAGAAGGAGTCGCACTCAACTTCTAAACAAACAAGGCACAAAGGCCACACACCACACAGGCAAGGGAGCTGAGCTCTACCAAATACCAGCATGCAAAGCCACACAATAAAAATACAAGCAGAAAGAGTCCCACTCAACTTCTAATGCAGACAAGAAAAGGGAGCTATTCTCAACCTTTAGGATGCTCTTAGGCCTAGATTAATATATGAGGAACCTAGTCTAATGCAACACACAGTCAATCAGTCACACAAGCAAAGCAGAGCAGTCAGAAGAAACAGTAGACAAAACAGCTCAACAACAAAGCAGATAAACAGCAAACAGACAAACAGCTCAACAACAAACAACTTCAAGCAATCTCCAAGAGAAGTCTTCATCTTCATGATTCAACAAGCTCCAACACAAGGGAAGGAAAATCATATCAAGAATACTAGATTGATGATGGGAAGCAGGAAGGAAACCAAAGGAATCCTACCAGACACTCAACCAGTCATCTGAAAAAGGCATCCTCAAAGGGTCTACCTATTGCAAAATGCCACACATCCTTCCAAAGGAAAGATGAGGCTTTCAGATAGGGACCTTGAATCATAGGATGAAAATGGAAAGCAATCAAAGCAATCCATGTTTGGAGAAGAAAGAAAACTACTTCTAAGCTCTTTCCTAACCCTAATTCCTATAAGCTACAAGAAAGCTACCAAAAGGAAAGAAGAACTCCAAGACAAGCTCCACAATCACCTCCACAGAAGCTACAACATGCTCACAACAACATCCAAGAAGAATCACAAGCTCATCATGCCCCAAAAGCCACCATTGAAGGCAATACAAAGTAAACACCAAGTTAGGAGCACCAATTGAACAACCTAATTGCAAATTCTATCTAAAATAGCAAACTAGATTCTAAAAATCTATAAATTTTCCTAAGGGAGCATGCAAGTGTTAAGAACCTATAGTCCAAATATCAGAGCATAAATCAATTTCTAAGGCAACTAATAAAATCCTAAATCCTAAAGTGTCAAAGGGAAACCATGAAAGGGAAAGCTCTAAAACCCGAATCCAAAATAGAATCTATGATTATCTAAAAATTAAGAGAAAATTCTTGAGGGAACATACATCTCTAATCTACAATATAGCAAAAAATTAGGTCAAGATTCCATACCAATTGCAAGAACAAAAATCAGCAAACAGATGTGTCAAATATGCAAAAATAAAGAAATATCAAAAATGAGAAAAATCAAATTAAATTGCAAAAACATCAAAAATTAAATCTAACAGCATAGAAAAATCACAAATTAAAAGAGGATCATGAGCGTATTTTTATTTTATTTTTCTGACAAATAATGAAATTAAAATGAATTAAAGTAGAAAAATGGAATTAAAATAAAAGAAAATGAATTAAGAAAATCAAATAAGCCAGAAAATATCACACGCGTTGGATGGATTGACTCAGTAAGCTAATCTAAAGGCTCTCAGGCTGTCCAACTCACACGCCACGTAGCTGCCAGGTCAATTAATGAAACAGTGCGCTTCACATTCAAAAGTTCAAATCCTCAAAATAAAACACAGCCACACGATGAGGTGACTTTGTCAAAGTTTCAGCCAGATCCAACACTCATCCTTCATCTTCTCCAATTCAAACTCAGATGGAGAGAAACTGTTACCGGTGGTGGTCCGGTGGTCCTCAGCCTTCTTCTCTGGCGAGCAAGCATTTACAGGTGATCAAAGCTCATCAAAAATCACATGATTCCACTCAGTTTTCCACACTTATTCCAAATATAACATCCAAATCTCTCAAATCTCAACAGAAAATGAAACACGAATCAGATCCTAAAATTCACTTCAATCTGAACTCTCACCAAAACTCAAACTATTGGTATGGATGTAATCCTCATCTATTACTGATCATCACATGCTATTCCAATTGTATCACAACCTCAAAATCAAGGAGAAACGATCCTCAACAGAAATTATGTCATCACCTAATTTGTCTCTAATCAACCAAATTCTGATCCAGATTTCATCTATGATTCAAACCAAAGCCTATCCATATACTAATCATGCTTAGATCATGCTATAACCAGTGCAAATTTGAAAACTACATACCTGACTTTGAGCTTCAAATTGATGTATCTAGAACACGATTCTGGCTTAAAACACTGCAGATCTCTTCAATGCTTGATGAGGAACGTGTTTGGAATTTCAATTTGCTTGGATCTGGATTGAAATGGAAATCACGATTTCACTTGGAGCTCTTGAAACTCAACTTGCTATCTCTGCTTCCAGCACAAATTGGTCACCAAAAATGGAGCAAAATCTCTCACAGAGCTTAAATACAACTAGTTTGTGGGCTTTTGAGGTCCAATTGAGGCCCAAAACAGAAAATCCATTCTTCAAATTTCCTTCACAAAACCAACCATGGAGAACCCGTGTTTCAGCTCCAATCTTCCCTTGGAAGCTTTCAATCAACTCCTTGTAGTCTGGCGAGAGAGTCTAGAGTGATTTGAGTGCTTGAATTCATCACATAACCAAATTATGAAGTGTTACTTATTTATGAAGTAACAAACCATATCACCATGAAATTGACCACAAATGGAAATTCTAAAATTTCCAATGTGTTTAGAATTGTTTTTCTAATCAAAATGAGTATTCATATGGTCCACTTTGAGCACAAATGAATTAATCATGAATTTTCCATTAAATGCCTTTAATTTCTTCCTTTTGCAAAATTTCTCAAACCAAGTCTCACCTAAATCCAAATCAAGTCATCGTGAGTAAATGGTTGACCTAAAAACATCATTTTGAGCAAGTTTTGTGTTGAACAAAATTGCATTTGAAGCTTGCAAGATGGTGAAAATGACCTATAATGCCAAATGACCTATAATGCCAAATGACCTATAATCTTACTTTCCCAAAATACCCCTAACTTGTAAACCTCATAACTTGAGTTATACAAATCAGATGGAAGACTTCTAGTACAATTTGGAAAGCTAAGATCAAGACCTACAACTTTCATTTTGGCCAAAAGTTCAAGAGAAACACCCTTCTAGGTTAAAAATTCCTTGGAACTTGGTTGACTTTCACAGACAAATTTCATATTCCTCAGATGACCTGTAACTTGTCTGGGTCATAACTTGAGTTCTATAAATCCAATGGAGGACTTCTAGTACTTAAATTAAAGCTAAGAGCATGATCTACAAGTTTCATGTTGGTCAAAAGTGGAGATGAAACTTGCATCTTAAGATAAGTGGTCTTGAAGTTAGGCACTAAATAGGGGATTTTACCCTGAGAACCCTAATTTAGCAACTCCTCACACCTTGAACTTTTCCTGGATTGATCTTGGAATATCATCTCATGTGTCTCACCACAACTATCCATGAATGCAAAGACTCAAAAATGAGCTTTGATCCTCTTCAATTGATCAGTTGACTTAGGATTACTCAGATGAAAACCCTACACCCTCAACTGTGACTCTTCACACTTGGCACAATGAACTGATTGAGCTCCACCATGACCCTCAAGGCACTCTATGAGCTCTATCCACACCCTCTCTCCTTGGTCAAGACCTCACAACCCACTGGTGATCTTCAATTGGTCCTCAGATTAGGAGATTAACCCCATACAAACAACTGAACTTCTCAAGAACCCAACCCTTTTCCTGATGACTATGGTGACTTCTCAAGCTTGCACAAGACCTCTAGATAGGCTCCTCTGGATATAAACCACACTTGATCCCCTGTTAAATGAACAATGTTATGCTATGTAAATGCTAGATCAATGATATGCTAATGCAATAAAACATAAACCAAGTAAGAGAAGGTTAGGCAAATTTTAGGGTGCAACAGCTGCCCCTATTCAAGCGGCTTGGACCCGACTAGATGAAAAGCGAACGACCTTCGAACAATCGAGGTAGAAGACGGTTGAATACCAGAGAACCCGAAAATTTGCTAACCGAAGAAATAAACTTCCAAACTACTTGGGGACAACACATCCAAGCAATTGAATCTGGTTGTCACGGTGACAACTAATCAATCATTCGATAAAGAGCCTGACTTCAATCTCAACCACCTGTGTGACGCCACAAGCGTTGAATCAACAATGAACGCTACAATAAGCTGGCACTACGTAAAGCATGACATCAATATCCTTGATCCTCCATTTCCGCAGGAACGGGCATACGCTAAATAAAAGCGAGTATCATCAATATCTCTGACCTTCCATTTCCTCGGAAGTGGGCATACGCTAAATAAAATCAAGTCTTGTCAATATCTCTGACCTTCCATTTCCTCGGAAATGGGCATACGCTAACAAAAAGCGAGTCTTGTCAATATCTCTGACCTTCCATTTCCTCGGAAATGGGCATACGCTAAATAAAAGTGAATATCGTCAATATCACTGACCTTCCATTTCCTCAGAAACGGGAATACGCTAATAAAAGCAAGAACCGCCAATATCTCTGACCTTCCATTTCCACAGAAACGGGAATACGCTAAATAAAAGTGAATATCGTCAATATCACTGACCTTCCATTTCCTCAGAAACGGGAATACGCTAATAAAATCAAGAACCGTCAATATCTCCGACCTTCCATTTCCTAAGAAACGGGCATACGCTAAATAAAAGCGAGTACCGTCAATATCTCTGACCTTCCATTTCCTAAGAAACGGGCATACGCTAATAAAAGCGAGAACCGTCAATATCTCTGACCTTCCATTTCCACAGAAACAGGAATACGCTAAATAAAAGCGAGTACTGTCAATATCACTGACCTTCCATTTCTCGGAAATGGGCATACGCTAAATAAAAGCGAGTACTGTCAATATCACTGACCTTCCATTTCCACAGAAACGGGAATACGCTAAATTAAAACGAGTACTGTCAATATCACTGACCTTCCATTTCCTCGGAAATGGGCATACGCTAAATAAAAGCGAGTACCATCAATATCTCTGACCTTCCATTTCCTAAGAAACGGGTATACGCTAATAAAAGCGAGAACCGTCAATATCTCTGACCTTCCATTTCCACAGAAACGGGAATACGCTAAATAAAAGCGAGTACTGTCAATATCACTGACCTTCCATTTCCTCGGAAATGGGCATACGCTAAATAAAAGTGAGTACTGTCAATATCACTGACCTTCCATTTCCACAGAAACGGGAATACGCTAAATAAAAGCGAGTACTGTCAATATCACTGACCTTCCATTTCCTTGGAAATGGGCATACGCTAAATAAAAGTGAGTATTGTCAATATCACTGACCTTCCATTTCCTCGGAAATGGGCATACGCTAAATAAAAGCGAGTACTGTCAATATCACTGACCTTCCATTTCCACAGAAACGGGAATACGCTAAATAAAAGCGAGTACTGTCAATATCACTGACCTTCCATTTCCTCGGAAATGGGCATACGCTAAATAAAAGCGAGTACTGTCAATATCACTGACCTTCCATTTCCACAGAAATGGGAATACGCTAAATAAAAGCGAGTACTATCAATATCACTGACCTTCCATTTCCTCGGAAATGGGCATACGCTAAATAAAAGCGAATAATCGAGCATCCGAAGACTTGAACAAACAAATTTGCGGGGAACTTCTGACATCAGCCGCCAGACATCCATCTTGAACAAAAAATGGGTAACAACTTCGAAGGTATAATCATGAAATCTTTTAATGCTGACGTAACAGCCATCTGAGGAAAACTCCACTGGGGAAATCCTGACGTCAACCGCCAGACATTTACCTTGACAACAGGTAATGACTTCCATGGCCTAATCCCTGAAATCTTTCCTTTTAGAATGCTGACGTAATAGCAATCCGAGGAAAACTTCGCTGGGGAAGAAGAGAAACTTAACCAAGCAACTCTGATGAGGGATCACATGATAGGATGAACGTGATCATCACATATCTCATGTCAAGAATTTGGACATCCGAAACCATCCTGAACAAGAATTCCAAACCTGCAGGGAAAACACCTGAAAACAAAGAGGTAATCAATCGGGCTTATGTTTCAAAATGCATATGTTTGAAAATAATGTAATGCTCCATGCGAGATGGAATGCTACGCATTTGGGTAAGTTGATATGCCATGCAGGTATGATGCAAATGCAGGTTCGGGCTGCTGGAGAAGACTGGATACAACAAAACCGCTTCAGCAAAATAAATGCTGAAGACAAAGCCAACTCCGCTGGGGATAACCGGATATCACAGAATTATTCCAGCAAAAATAAATGCTGAAAAGGGTAAGCCGACTCCACTGGGGAAAGAAGCAATCCTGCTGGGGAACTAGCTTAACAAATCCATCGCTACGAACTCTGCAGAGGATGATCAATCTACTGGAGGAAAGATAACCTGCTGGAGAACAGAAAGAGCCATCCTGGGGATTACATCATTGTCGGACAGCTTGCTAACCCGCACCCAACTCTTTTGGGGATAAAAATGTGGCTTCCATCTGCTGGGGAGGGATAGAACCACATAAAGCCTGCTCCTATGTTAAAGGACTCCGGCTGGGGGAACACGATCCCTGGGCCATCTGTTGCAGCGAAGGTAACGACCCTGCAAAAAATGAGCAACAACAAGATATCCCCTACAACAAGAAATATCCAGGTCAATAGCCGTGACAATCGCTCAGTCAATTCAAAGTTTTAAAAATTATTGGCCGAGGCCCACAAGTTTATGCACGTGCAAGTTTATCAAATCATCAGCGTTTTCCCCAAACAAAATGGCAAAAAGTTAAAACAAGAACAAAACATCAAGTACTGAATAGTATGCGTTTTATTGATAACGAGCCTGTAAATAGGCAAAGTTTTGTACAATGGATGCAATTCCTGAAAAGAAGAAGCTACAAGATAAATACAAATATGCACAGAGGTACAAAGAAATTTGTATACATGTCGGCAACGTGGTACAGACGAACACCGTGAGCTGATCCTCCTATGACTCGCCCGACTCCGACGCTTTCCCGATACTCTATCCTCAGAAGAGATTGACTTGGATAATCGACCCTCAGGTACTCCTAAACCACTAAGCAATGCAGTATAAAAATCGGACTGCAATCATTTGCTTTTTCAATCCCTAACTTTTGCCTGAATCGCCCTTTGCGGGTTTTCGATTCACCAGGATACCCTTTTTTGCCGAAGTCGCCTTCTCAGGTTTTCGACTTCGCGGGTGTACATCTTTTCAATTTTTATCCCTAATTTTTGCCCGAACCTTTTTCTTTTTTCTTTTTTTTTCTTTTTTTTTTTTGTTTTGGTTCGTCGGGATGCCCCATTTTTGCCTGGACTCTCTTTTTTCTGTCCAGCGGGTCTCTTTTAAGCAAAGTATTTTTTAACTGCGTCCGAGTTCACAGGGGATGAAAAATCTTCGCCATCCATGGTGGAAAACAGTAAGGCTCCTCCGGAGAAGACCCTTCGCACAATGTATGGACCTTCATAGTTGGGAGTCCATTTGCCCTTGTGGTCCGATTGTGGTGGGAGAATCTTCTTTAGCCTAAGATCGCCCGACTGAAAGCTTCGAGGGTGCACCTTCTTATCGTAAGCTTTCTTCATCCGGCTCTGGTATAACCGACCATACGCGATAGATGCAAGTCTCTTTTCATCCATCAAACTAAGCTGATTCAGCCTATTCCGTACCCACTCTGCCTCATCAAGTTGGACATCGAGCAATACTCTCAAAGAAGAAATCTCAACTTCTAATGGTAGGACAGCCTCCATACCATACACCAGTGAGAAAGGTGTTTCCCCAGTTGATGTGCGTACCGTCGTACGATAACCGTGCAAAGCGAAGGGCAACATCTCGTGCCAGTCTTTGTATGTCACAACCATCTTCTGAACTATCTTCTTGATATTCTTATTGGCCACCTCAACAGCGCCATTCATCTTGGGCCGATAGGGAGATGAATTATGATGCTCAATCTTGAAATTCTGGCACAATTCTTTCATCATTTTGTTATTCAGGTTCGAACCATTGTCAGTAATGATTCTTTCAGGGATGCCGTAACGACAGATGATATCCTTTTTGATAAACCGGGCTACCACTTGCTTGGTAACGTTAGCGTAAGACGCTGCTTCGACCCATTTGGTGAAGTAATCAATAGCTACCAAGATGAACCGGTGTCCATTGGATGCGGTGGGCTCAATTTTGCCAATCATATCGATGCCCCACATGGAGAAAGGCCACGGGATGCCATAACGTTCAAAGGGCTCGGCGGCACATGAATCTTGTCTGCATAAATCTGGCATTTATGGCATTTCTTTGCAAACTTAAAACAGTCTCTTTCCATTGTCATCCAATAATACCCTGCCCGTAATAACTTTTGAGACATAGCGTGTCCGCCGGCGTGCGTGCCAAAGGTACCCTCGTAGACCTCCTCCATGAGTAGATTAGCCTCTTTATCATCAACACATCGCAGTAGCACCAAATCATGGTTTCTCCTGTACAGAACACCATCCGGATTCAAGTAGAAATTGCCAGCCAATCTCTTAAGAGTTTTCTTATCGCGGCTGGATGCCCCAGTCGAATACTCTTGGTTCTTTAAGAAATTCTGGATATCAAAATACCACGGCTTGCCATCGGAAGCTTCCTCAATGGCGAATATGAAGGCGGGCCTATCAAGGCGAGAGATAACTATTATGGGAGCCTCATTCCAGAAGTTAACTTTGTACATGGAAGACAATGTTGCAAGAGCGTCAGCCATCTGATTTTCTGCCCGTGGCACATGGTGAAACTCTACCCTGTCAAAGAAAGGTAACAGTCTCCTTGCATAATCCATATACGGTATCAAATTGGTCTGACGGGTCTCCCATTCACCTTTGATCTGGTTCACGACTAGCGCAGAGTCTCCATACACATCAAGATTCTTAATCCTCAAATCAATAGCCTCCTCGAGACCCATGATACACGCCTCATATTCAGCTTCATTGTTGGTAACTGGAAACGTCAACCGGGCAGTGAACGGGATGTGCGTCCCATGGGGAGTCGTGATGATTTCCCCAATTCCACTTCCATATGAATTCAAACTTCATCGGCTGGTAATCATCAATTGGCTGCTCATCCAGGTACTCTGACAGTACGCTACCCTTGATAGCCTTTTGCGAGACATATTGTATATCATATTCTGTCAGTACCATCTGCCATCGGGCAATCCTTCCAGAAAGTGCCTGTTTCTCAAAGACGTATTTGATCGGATCCATCTTCGAAATCAGCATGGTTGTATGGTTTAGCATGTATTATCTCAGACGTTTGGCAGCCCAAGCAAGTGCACAACACGCCTGTCGCTACCGCGAAAATAAGGTGCCGGAAAAACAGAAGAGTCGCCACCTTTCGTTATTTATCCCTCAGAACGGGAAAGGAAACAATCGGAAAAACCTGACGAAAAAGGTATAAGACAAGGTCATCGCAACCATTGTCTGGGTTCGGGAGTCGGTTACGCAAGGGGAAGGTATTAGCACCCCTCACGTCCATCGTACTCGATGGGATCCACGCTTGCTGGTTTGTCTACGGGTGAAAAAACAATTTATCTACGGCTTCTAAATCTAAACGGAAAGAAGTGACTCGATAGAGCGATCGCCGCTCCAGGCTTACGTATTCTCATCTGGCATGAGAAAATCAGAGTCAACGCAGTTCGGGAAACTACGGGAGAATTTTCTCGTCGATATGTCGCATCTCGTGCCTACGTACTTTCACACAGCATGAAAGATCAGAGCAAACGTAGTTCGGGCCAACTACGGGTGAACAGAGATGTTCTCGATCACACGGGGTAAGAGATTAAGTTGACGATACTAGTGTACGCATTCTAGCAGTTAGGTGTATGCTGCTCGATCCTTGGAGACTTAGGCGTTACCTGTTTGCGATAGAACGGACGTAGCATGTCATTCGTTTAGAGGTATGGGAACCTACGGGAACTTAGAACTACGGTCTGGTCTCAATTGCACTAGGGCAAGAGAAAAGGAACATCAGCCATTAACGGGAATGTCTCGATCGCACGGCAGCGAGAGAACAAAAAAGTTAGTTGTTAGTATGCTCGCTAGGATATCACATCCTATGCCTACATATTCTCGTCTGGTACGAGAAATCAGAGCAGCTGTAGTTCAGCTAACTACAGCAAAACAGGGAAACAAGGAAAAGGGAAAAGGGAGCTTACTAGGATATCGCATCCTATGCCTACGTACCCTCGTCTGGCACGAGAGATCAGAGCAAACGTAGTTCGACGGGAAAACGAGTCTTGATTGTACAGGGGCAAGAGAAGGGGTCTCGATCGCCTGACCGCTAGAGAAAAGGGTTTCGATCGCACAGGGGCGAGAACAAAGAGGAAGCAGGCTTACGCCTAAACAGGAAGGAACTCGGGACACACACGCAAGAACCTAATACGTAGGAGCGAATGCGTCGCATGTCACCTAAAGGGTACCATACTAGACATCCTAGACGATTGAGAAGAAACTCCTCAACTGTCATTTCCTACGTATCTAACGATACAGCTCACAACGCTCGTCGGTTGCTTGAAGACTTGAATAAGAAAGATGATGTTGAACGAAGCAGCTCCGTTGGCTCTCGACATGTGCGCAAGCTCCATTCCAATCTTCTCCTCTCTGGATCCTTGATGAGGACGCTCGAATCAGGAAAAATTTAACGCTTAGACCATCATGGTTTGACTTATATGAGAAATCGAACTCTCAGAGGTAGCGTATTGATATCCGTGTCAAAGACAAGATAGAGAAATGATATCGAAAATCATTCTCCAACTGAATCATGTCACACGGCCAGCCAAGAATAAAATCGAAGATAAAATCGGATAGAAAAGAAAATAGGAGAGAAATCCAATGATAAAATGGAAATAAAAGTCTAGTCCTAAAATACGGCAATTAATTCCTAATGGAAAATATTCTAAAGAAATATTAAAAGGAAATTGCATATGAAAATAGCATAAAAAACAATTCTATCTAAATCCATAATATCCTGATAATTTTCTATAAAGAAAATAGAATGAGAAAACTATACTAAAGTCTATAATATTCTATAAAGAAAAATAGAATAAAGATTCTATATTAAATCTATAATAAACAACTTGTTATATTATTCTATGACTATGAACTATAATCCCTAAGGAAAAATAAAATCTACAATATTACAATCACACCTCCAATACAAGAAAATTAAATTGCAAAGGGGAGGGGGGTACAATCTGCAAACTAGGGTAAAGCAGAAAAAAAAACAGAACTGGGCTTTAAGCCCACAATACAAAAATGCAGAAAATAAAAAAGGAAAAAACCAATGGCCATGGGGGGGGGGCGCTGGAAATTAGGTGCAGCCCAGAGAATAAGTTGCGCCTAGCCCATCAGCAAACAAAATGAATCAAACAAAAAAAACGGAGGGTGTAACGATGCATTGGGGGTGAACAAACAGCAAGAAAAAATCGTAAATGGGCCTTCAGGCCCAGTCAACCAAACAGACCACCTTCCCTCTATCCTTCTACTCTTTCACTTTCTCTTCCCTTTCTGAAACCCTAGCTCTCCGTCTTCCTCATCTTCCGCCGCTGCCGACCAAGAACTCTCCTCTCACCCTCACCTTCTCACCTTTCTGATCTTCTTTTCCATACTTTCCTCCCACCAACACGAACCTTATCAATCTTGTTCATCTCCTTCTTCTACTACAAGAACCTCTGATGAAGGATCTGACAAATATACTTGAAGATTGTTGAAGCTTCATTCACGAAAAACTTCTGAAGTTGGTTGAAGGTTTGCGGATCCTGAGATGATTGTTTGAAGAACTTTGAAGATTCGTGGTGAAATCTTGAAGGATCTGGACGAAGAACACGGTGGAGTTTGATGCGATATGGACAAAGGGTTGAAGATCTACGAATTCTGGAAACCGCGTGAATATTGAGGAAGATCTAAAACAGATGGAAATGGATCTTGGATGTATCGGATGAACGTTCTTGATGAAGAACTAGGAAATGGATGAACGGATAATGAAGAGGCAGTTAAACAGTCTGGAAACGGTTACGGTTGATGAACGTGTTTGAAGGAGTCCGAGAAAACGTTGAAGGTGATATATGAAGATTGAAGAAATATTGAAGTTTCTGGGGAAAACGATGAACATCGATGAAGATTACGATGAACATTGATAAGCTAGATCTGGCGAATGATGAATCTCGGATGAACACAATTGGAGGTTTGATGAGTCTGGTGAATGTTCTTGGGAAGAGTTTCTGGAAAAAGTATGAAGAAAATGATGAAGATCGTTAAGTTTGGATGAAGATTTCGGTGACTTCACGCGGTTTCTGGCGACGGTTACGGTGGTTTCTAACGAGTTTGTCACCGTGTGATTTCTCCGACGTGTTTCCGGTGTTTGCATGGTCGGCGGTGAGAGGGCCAGTGGGTAGGATGCGTGGCACGCGTATACGGAGAGAGAGGGAGGTGAGGGACAAGTGGATAGCATGCAGGGAGTGGGCCGATAGTGGGGCAGGTGGCGTGTGAGGGAGTGTGATACGTGGAAGAGTGAGAGAGACTGAGTGAGTGGAGAAAAAAATGAGGTGTCAGTGAGAGAAAATGATACGTGGGGCCCTTTATATACTGACAGGTGGCACTGACTGGACTTGGGGCAAACTGGGCCTCCAAAATGACCTATGGGCCCACGAAAATTAGACTAAAAGACTGAATTGAAACCTGCTAACGGACTAATTGACTGATTAACTACTAATTAATGTTGGTTAATGGACTTAAACAAAAATTAACACTACTAGTTAAAAACTGCTAATTAAAATCTACTAACCCTAATCAATTAATCCAAAGTAAACTAATTAAAGTCTAAAAAGGATTAATAAAAATCTAATCAAGAATTAATAAGCCTAATAAACCTAACCAACTTAATCTAGATTAACAAAAACCTAGTAAAATCTAAAAGTATTAAATTTAGAATAAACCTAATATATTCTAACAATGAATATTCTAAAAAAAGAAAGTTGCTATTAAATTCTAAAATACTATTAAATCTATTTAAAAGAATTAAAATTCTAGAAAAACAATTAAAATTCATTTAAAATTCTAGAAAATAAAGGGGAAATTTTAAAAAATGCGAGGAAGCCGATTAAATCGATTAGAAAACAAATACGCGAACATAGCAAAATAAACGGTAAAAAAACCGGACACCGAAATGTCCTCAAAATAACAGCGAGAGCTGAAAACACCGGGACGAGCACCAATTCTCAAAATAAATGGTATGAAACTGCCTGAAACGTGATTAGAGGGCTGTAATCCCGATAAAGTCAATCTGACTGAAAAATGCAATGTACGCAGTATGCAAATGCAAAATGAAATGAGTCGAAACATGAGCCAAATTGCGATAAGTAGTTGGTCAAATTTTGGGGTGCAACAGCTTCCCCTATTCAAACGGCTTGGACCTGAAGGTTTGAGAAGCGAACGGCTCTCAATCATTCAAAGGTAGAAGACGGTTGAATACAAAAGAACCCAGAAATTTGCCAACTGCACAAGTACACGGTACTCTGATGGGGACAAATCTTCGGAAACTGAAATCATAGCTGCACGGCAACTAGCTGGAGAAATACTGATCTGAACCTCCGTCAGGATGATTCTCTGATTCATCTGATATCATTGCGTCCTCGAATCATCAAGGGATCACCGGTTACACAATAACTGATGATTTGTAAACCGTACTCCGATTGGTAGGAACATCTTCAAAACTGAGCATGACAGTTGAACGGCAACTCTGCTGGGGAATTGGTCACACGAGAATTGGTGAAAGGCCTAATCTCAAATCTCCATCAGGATGATCATCTGATTTTGCTGTAGATATTCGTCCTCAAGTCATCAAGGGGTCACCAGTTACGCGGTACCTGGTAAGGGATAGTTGGATTCCTTATCGTCGCCTATGGACTCATCATGTCGCTAGGAACGTCGATAACATCCTTGTCGGACTTCATCAGTAAGTCAATAAGGGATCCCCAATTATTCGGTAACTGGTGAATGATGGCTGATTCATCCGTCAGGCATTCTGTGCCACTGCAGAAAAATTCCTTATCATCGCCTATGGACTCATCATGTCGCTAGGAACGTCGATAGTACCTTTGTCGGACTTCATCAGTAAGTCAATAAGGGAAATTTCAACTTTTCTGTTTAAAACCTGTTGGGGATGACACATCTCCACTGGGGATTCTGGAGAACTATCAAGTAACTCTGCTTCAGGGATCCAGAAATCATCCTGGATGAATCAACTCTGTTGAGGACTTCAAGAATCATCTTGGACAAATAACTCCGCCGGGGACTTCAAGAATCATCCTGAGCAACCAACTCTGGCAACTTCACCGGGGATTTTAAGAATCATCTTAAGCAAACGACTTCGTTGGAAAATTCAAGAATCATCTTGAGCGAACCATTCTGTGGAGGAACACCTGCAAAACCAGAACGGTAACGACCTAGCTCATGTTTCGTATGCATATGCTTCGACAATGGCGCAATGCTCCACACGGTGGAAATGCTACGCATTTTTAGGGTAAATGCTATGCAATCATGCAAAATGCTAAGACCCCATCGGCAAAATCAATGCTAAAGGGAAAAGCCTCCTGTCAAGGAGAAAGAACCACTCTGGTGGAGGAAGGAATCCTCCTGTCGAGGAGAAGAAGTCACGCCAATCTCAATTGGATTCCGCCTGGGGAAACGAACTTCAGTCGACTGCTGCCGGGGAACAAAGTTCTACGAGAACCTGGACCTGCTCATCTAGGTGTACGAACCATAAACTGCTGAGGAAAACGATGTCAATCGCAGAAATAAACTGCACGGCCTTTGCGGCAAAACTTTCCTAGAGATAACGACTCCGATGGGGAAATACAGCATCAGTTATTCAACACTCCACTGGGGAGCACCAATCATGGCCTGAACGGCTTCCAAGGACTCGGCTCTCTTGGGAAACTGCAAACTCGGCTGAGGATATGCAACCAGACGCTGGAATCAATCCTTCTTGCCAGGGAAAATACAACTCTGTAGGGACTTTCAATTCCGCTGGAGACTTCAGTCTGCGCTATCGAGGGCTGAACACTTGTGAACAGTCTCCTACGAGAAACTGCACCCTGGCCCAGTGTTGGGGAAATAAACCCAAATCCGCTTGTCAGGGAGAACTTCGATCCTAAACCATTGGGAATGTACAATCAATCTGCCGGGGATGGCTACACTCTGCCGGGGACATCAATCTCGCCCTGCTGAGGATAATCTTGACCCTACTATGATAAAGGACAAGTGCAATCTCAACTTGCTGCAACCTCAAACAGCTGAGGAGAGTCAATCTTAACTATACATCTCTGCTGAAGAAAATTTCCTGATTTAACAACATCACCCCCTAAGGGAATGCAGAACACCAATCATGGAGAACTGAGACCATTCGAGCCTCGTGTCAGGGAACGTGATAGCACATGTCACCGGGAATATCGGGCCAGGTACAATTAGGCTTTTTCTAGTTTAGGGATGGGTTTATGGTGATAGGGATTTATTTCTAGTTACCAACAAAAGTAGATTTGAAGGGGACATACTAGACGAGAACTAGCATTCGAGGGTAGACTACCAGACGAGAATTGGTGGCAAAAGGGTTTAAGTTGTCAGACGAGAACTGACTTCTAGGTTTTGGATATCAGACGGGAACTGATTTCTGGTTTGCCAGACGAGAACTGGGCTTTAAAACTGCGTTGGCCAGACGAGAACTGGTTAAACAGTGGGTCGAGGAAAAGGTGACCAGACGGGAACTGGTTTAAAAGCTGACACACACCAGACGAGAACTGGTATTCTGAGAAAGGCGGACCAGGCGAGAACTGGTTATAGGTTTTCCAGGCGAGGACTGGGCTTTGGAGGTTTTCCAGGCGAGAACTGGGCTTTGGAAATGACTTCGGTTACACGGTAAGTAACAAGTTTAGGTTGTAGGATAACAATCCAATGACAGCAAGACTTCTTCAAAAGGTTCAGGTTTTTTGGTAGGGTAATGACACGATTCCCCGACACTCAACTCTTGCTGGGGTGAACAAACTCATTTGAACAACTTGCCCCAGTGCAATTCAACTTGCCTCAATCCGACTCTTGGGAAAATTCATTCTGAACAGAAAGCAGCTTGCCCCGAGGCGTCCTCGAGATGGCTTGCGCCGGTATCTGTGCAACGAAAGGATTCATCCTCAACTAACCAACTCTCAGCATGGTTGGTTTCAATATACTTCTGAAGTAGCTTGCCCCTGAATGAGCGTTGAGCGACTTAACCTGCCCTGATCGAACACTGGAGGGATCCGCCCTCAAATCACAGGAGTTCTGGATAACTGCCCCTGATTGGGTCTCGAGAAGATTCACTTCTGATCAACTACTTCTCGAACAAACTGTCCCATAATCAACCGATGCTTCGGGACTTGTCTTCAGACTAACTAATTCCAAACTCACTGGAAGTCAGTGTCCCAGATTCACAGGGTTTTGCAGTATACCGTTCTGATCCAGACTACTAACGATTCAGTCCTGATTGACTATTCCCTGTTGGAATTCCTTCATATCAACTACTGACCTGCAATTAAAATTGTCTATTCACGAATGGTAATTTTAATGCAGTGTTCATGCAGATTTTGAAAAAATGTACTGTCACTCATTTACGTGTCATGATAGTGAGTGACGAATGAACCAAAGAGTTCAAACGTAGTGCTGATTTGATCAGTGAAAAATACAACAAGGATATGATTAGCAAATCATGTAGGAGTCAGGTTACTCGACCTTATCGTAATGCGCTTTCATAATAAACCCTGCCTCAATTAGGTCTTTTAAGGGTTGTATCGTGGTCGGGTTCACGGTTCGTGAAACAAAGGATATTGGGCTCAAGTCATGATTCGTACCCACCCCTTCTACGTGATGATCTTCGATCCTAATGTTCAGTTAACCTAGCACGAGCGCTCGCCTCTACGAGGAATGTTAGGAACAATGGTTAAGGAACTCACAAGGTTTTCGGAGTGACAATTACTCCTCTTTCATTTTCGGTGTCTGTATCCACACGACTTTGCCCTTGTTTGAGGATTTTTCTGTTGAGATCCTTTCATTTTATTCTTTTGATTCCCTAATTTTTGCCTGGACTGACTCTTTTGAGTTCTTTTCGATTTCTTTTGAAGTCCAGCGGGATGCCCTGGTTTTTGCCTAAGTATTTGCTTCCCAGCTTTTCTTTTCTTTTTACTTAGCGGGCTCTCTCTTTTTTCTTTTTCTTTTGCTTGGAACAAGTCGTGTGACACTGGTTGTCTTGCTTGCTCCGAAAGGGTTATAACTGTCTCACTCCTGATTGGTGAGGTTTAACCACTGTGGTTGACGAGGTACGACCTCTTGAGAGGAATAAACTGTGATTGGTCCTCGAAAGGAGACACTCCTCTATAAGGCTTGAACGCTTGGTCAAGCTAACTGACGACTACCCTGCCCCGGGTTAAGATGAGAGGGTTTAAAAGTCCGAAAGAAACTTCTACTTCTCGGCTCTAAGTGGTTGACTAGGGACTAACTCCTTATATCTCCAGTGTTTAGGGGATTTGAAATAATGCTTGTACATCATAAGCAGGGTTTTATCCGAAAGCATACGATCATCAGTTATGAGTATTCAGTTTCGTCATCCTCTTTCCAATCTTTACTAATCATGGTGATAAAGTGGAGTGAATAAAATGCAAGTGTCAGTGCAATGCAATAAATGAGTGACAACGACATGATTAATTCAGAAAAATGCATAGTCACTTTATCAATATTACCATTCGAAACAAACAATGTTTAGCAGCAAGTAGTAACTAACAAAAAGGAAACTACAAATGCAAATGATAAAAAGTCTGAGGACTGCCAATGTTGAGGATGTCTGCCTGTCTGAACCACTGGCCTCTGGAAATAACCCTCTGAATCTGCAAGCTCAGACAGCTGAGAGGTTGTCATGCACAACCAGAACTCCTTCTAGATAGGAAATGCACCCTTTGTCGATTAACTGTTGCACTTTTTCCTGAAAAGCTTTGCAATCTTCATTTGAATGCCTCGGGGATCCACCATGGTATCCACACTGAGCATGGGGATTGTACCTCGGAGGGTAAGGCTCTGGCACGGGCTTAAGAGCTTTAGGTTCTACCAAAGAATTCTGAATCAAATGTGGCAGAATCTGACTATACGGCACAGGCACTGGATGAGAAGGAGCATTCCTTCGTTCCAAGTTGTTACGAGGTCGGTTCTGATTCTAACGTTGATTCTGATAACCTCGGCCACGGGCTCGTGGATTTGCAAGAGGAGCGACATAAGGTTCCTGATGTGGTGCCCTAGGCACAATTGTCTGTCCAGAATAACGAGACACAGAGAATACTGACTGCTGAGAAGACGAAGAACCAACAGATTTCACTGATTCATCTTGAGGATACCCAACATCTGTCATGACTGCATTGATCACAGTTTCATCTTCAGTTTAAAAGCTATAGAGAGATTCGGTTTCACCAGCCTGACTGCTCGAAACATTCTGAATTCTTCCAGTCTTTACACCATACTCGATGCGCTCTCCTGCCCTTACCAATTCAGAGAAATTTGGTGCAACTCCAAGCATTCTTTCGAAGTACGGGCTCTGCAAGGAGTTTACGAACATGCCTTTTAACTCTCGGTCTAGAAGCGGTGGTTGCACTCTAGCAGCAAATTCTCTCCATCTCTGAACATACTTCCTGAAAGGTTCATTGTTCTCTTGAGACAATTCTTGCAGCTGCATGCGACTAGGAGTCATGTCTAGGTTATAGTCGTACTGTTTCAGAAAAACATTGGCTAAATCCACCCATGATCGGATCTGATTACTCTCTAACTGCATATACCAACTCAGAGATGCCCCAATCAGACTATCTTGAAAGCAGTGAATCATCAACTTGCCGTTGTGCACACATGAAGTCATTCTTCGGCAGAACATCACCAAATGTTGCTTCGGGTAACTATCTCCTTTGTACTTTTCAAACCTCGGCGCTCTGAACTTCGGAGGTAACACTAGGCCAGAAACCAGACACATGTCTGCAGCATTGGGGTTAGCAGCATCTTTAACTTCCAAGGCTTTGAATCTTTCATCCAACGCACGAAACCTTTTAGCATACACGAGAGCTAATGGGTCTTCAGTCTTTGCTATCGGGACCTCTCTTCGGGAATTTGGCACAGGGAAAACAACACCCTGATAGTCTGAGGTATCAATAGAAGGAGGGCGTTCACTTCGGACAACAAACTGCTTATGTAGACCTCGGTCTTCAATAGAAGGATGTACAAGTCGAGTTGCAGTAAGGTTGTTCACTTGCGGAAAGTCTTCATCAGGCATAGAACCATACAAAGGATTGGACGTAATAGTGAAACCTGACAAGGTATCAACAAACTGGAAGTTTCTCTCTGACATAGCTACCAACAACTTTCAACTGACTTCACTGCTTGATTCTGCTCAATCTGCTTCTGCTTCAACCCATTGGTTGTCTTCTAACAATCAACACTTGCTCATACCAAACACCGGAGAATCACTCTCTGAAGCAAAACAAAGGTTAGATAAGAGCTCTGGCTAGCTGGAGAATGATATGCAATATGATGCAAAGATGATTATGCAGATGCAATGCAAGATGCAGCAAACACGGGATCACAGCCCCCACAAAGCTCTGATTACTGCTGTGCTGCTGACGGGATAAGTTTGCTCTGACGAGAGAAAACCAAAATATCGGGTAGGCTGGAAGTCAAGTTTCCTGCAAAAACCCTCCCACTTACGAGTATGGACCTAAACTGACACAAGTTCGGCATCCTATGCGATCATCAGCGTCACAGACTTTCAAGAACGATGATACGATACCCAGAAGGTGTGGCATCATCATCTCTTGAAGCGGCCTCACTTAGCTGAATCCCAAGTGATCGGTCCCCAGAGTCGACAATCCTCCAAACCAACAACCCCTCAAGCCCAAAGGGCTGGAAAAGAAGTCAACCGGGAGAACCTCGTCTGAGCGTGGATTTCATGAGACACTAGTGCCTGCAAAGCAAACACGCGCCCACTAATTTCCACAACTAATACTAAGTACACTCAAGCCTGGGTCTGGCTTCTCACTGATCAGAATGCCCCTCCCACAACAGCACAGATAATCATATCATACTGAAAATAAAATGCGGAAAGTAAATGCGATAAATAAAACCCAACAGGTAAACATACAAGCGCTAGGATTGACTCTCGTACAGGGACGTTGGATCCCCATATTGACTCGCATAAGGGACGTTGGATCCCCAGGAAACTATGAATTGTCCCCAGCAGAGTCGCCAGCTGTCGCTACCGCGAAAATAAGGTGCCGGCAAAACAAAAGAGTCGCCACCTTTCGTTATTTATCCCTCAGAATGGGAAAGCAAACGATCGGAAAAACCTGACGAAAAAGGTATAAGACAAGGTCATCGCAACCATTGTCTGGGTTCGGGAGTCGGTTACGCAAGGGGAAGGTATTAGCACCCCTCACGTCCATCGTACTCGATGGGATCCACGCTTGCTGGTTTGTCTACGGGTGAAAAAACAATCTATCTACGGCTTCTAAATCTAAACGGAAATAAGTGACTCGATAGAGCGATCGCCGCTCCAGGCTTACGTATTCTCATCTGGCATGAGAAAATCAGAGTCAACGTAGTTCGGGAAACTACGGGGGAATTTGCTCGCCGAGATGTCGCATCTCGTGCCTACGTACTTTCACACAGCATGAAAGATCAGAGCAAACGTAGTTCGGGCCAACTACGGGTGAACAGAGATGTTCTCGATCACACGGGGGTGAGAGATTAAGTTGACGATACTAGTGTACGCATTCTAGCAGTTAGGTGTATGCTGCTCGATCCTTGGAGACTTAGGAGTTACCTGTTTGCGATAGAACGGGCGTAGCATGTCATTGGTTTAGAGGTATGGGAACCTACGGGAACTTAGAACTATGGTCTGGTCTCAATTGCACTAGGGCAAGAGAAAAGGAACATCAGCCATTAACGGGAATGTCTCGATCGCACGGCAGCGAGAGAACAAAGAAGTTAGTTGTTAGTGTGCTCGCTAGGATATCACATCCTATGCCTACATATTCTCGTCTGGTACGAGAAATCAGAGCAGCTGTAGTTCAGCTAACTACAGCAAAACAGGGAAACAAGGAAAAGGGAATAGGGAGCTCGCTAGGACATCACATCCTATGCCTACGTACCCTCGTCTGGCACGAGAGGTCAGAGCAAACGTAGTTCGACGGGAAAACGAGTCTCGATTGTACAGGGGCAAGAGAAGGGGTCTCGATCGCCTGACCGCTAGAGAAAAGGGTTTCGATCGCACAGGGGCGAGAACAAAGAGGAAGCAGGCTTACGCCTAAACGGGAAGGAACTCGGGACACACACGCAAGAACCTAATACGTAGGAGCGAATGCGTCGCATGTCACCCAAAGGGTACCATACTAGACATCCTAGACGATTGAGAAGAAACTCCTCAACTGTCATTTCCTACGTATCTAACGATACAGCTCACAACACTCGTCGGTTGCTTGAAGACTTGAATAAGAAAGATGATGTTGAACGAAGCAACTCTATTGGCTCTCGACATGTGCACAAGCTCCATTCCAATCTTCTCCTCTCTGGATCCTTGATGAGGACGCTCGAATCAGGAACAATGTAACGCTTAGACCATCATGGTTTGACTTATATGAGAAATCAAACACTCAGAGGTAGCGTATTGATATCTGTGTCAAAGACAAGATAGAGAAATGATATCGAAAATCATTCTCCAACTGAATCATGTCACACGGCCAGCCAAGAATAAAATCGAAGATAAAATCGGATAGAAAAGAAAATAGGAGAGAAATCCAATGACAAAATGGAAATAAAAGTCTACTCCTAAAATACGACAATTAATTCCTAATGGAAAATATTCTAAAGAAATATTAAAAGGAAATTGCATATGAAAATAGCATAAAAAACAATTCTATCTAAATCCATAATATCCTGATAATTTGCTATAAAGAAAATAGAATGAGAAAACTATACTAAAGTCTATAATATTCTATAAAGAAAAATAGAATAAAGATTCTATATTAAATCTATAATAAACAACTTGCTATATTATTCTATGACTATGAACTATAATCCCTAAGGAAAAATAAAATCTACAATATTACAATCACACCTCCAATACAAGAAAATTAAATTGCAAAGGGGAGGGGGGTACAATCTGCAAACTAGGGTAAAGCAGAAAAAAACAGAATTGGGCTTTAAGCCCACAATACAAAAATGCAGAAAATAAAAAAGGAAAAAACCAATGGCCATGGGGGGGGCTGGAAATTAGGTGCAGCCCAGAGAATCAGTTGCGCCTAGCCCATCAGCAAACAAAATGAATCAAACAAAAAAAACGGAGGGTGTAACGATGCATTAGGGGTGAACAAACAGCAAGAAAAAATCGTAAATGGGCCTTCAGGCCCAGTCAACCAAACGGACCACCTTCCCTCTATCCTTCTACTCTTTCACTTTCTCTTCCCTTTCTGAAACCCTAGCTCTCCGTCTTCCTCATCTTCCGTCGCCGCCGACCAAAAACTCTCCTCTCACCCTCACCTTCTCACCTTTCTGATCTTCCTTTCCATACTTTCCTCCCACCAACACGAACCTTATCAATCTTGTTCATCTCCTTCTTCTACTACAAGAACCTCTGATGAAGGATTTGACGAATATACTTGAAGATTGTTGAAGCTTCGTTCACGAAAAACTTCTGAAGTTGGTTGAAGGTTTGCGGATCCTGAGATGATTGTTTGAAGAACTTTGAAGATTCGTGATGAAATCTTGAAGGATCTGGACGAAGAACACGGTGGAGTTTGATGCGATATGGACAAAGGGTTGAAGATCTACGAATTCTGGAAACCGCGTGAATATTGAGGAAGATCTGAAACGGATGGAAATGGATCTTGGATGTATCGGATGACCGTTCTTGATGAAGAACTAGGAAATGGATGAACGGATAATGGAGAGGCAGTTAAACAGTCTGGAAAACGGTTACGGTTGATAAACGTGTTTGAAGGAGTCCGAGAAAACTTTGAAGGTGATATATGAAGATTGAATAAATATTGAAGTTTCTGGGGAAAACGATGAACATCGATGAAGATTATGATGAACATTGATAAGCTAGATCTGGAGAATGATGAATCTCGGATGAACACAGTTGGAGGTTTGATGAGTCTGGTGAATGTTCTTGGGAAGAGTTTCTAGAAAACGTATGAAGAAAATGATGAAGATCGTTAAGTTTGGTTGAAGATTTCGGTGACTTCATGCGGTTTCCAGCGACGATTACGGTGGTTTCTAACGAGTTTGTCACCGTGTGATTTCTCCGGCGTGTTTCCGGTGTTTGCATGGCCGATGGTGAGAGGGCTAGTGGGTAGGATGTGTGGCACACGGATACGGAGAGAGAGGGAGGTGAGGGATAAGTGGATAGCATGCAGGGAGTGGGGCGATAGTGGGGCAGGTGGCGTGTGAGGGAGTGTGATACGTGGAAGAGTGAGAGAGACTAAGTGAGTGGAGAAAAAAAATGAGGTGTCAGTGAGAGAAAATGATACGTGGGGCCCTTTATATACTGACAGGTGGCACTGACTGGACTTGGGGCAAACTGGGCCTCCAAAACGACCTATGGGCCCACGAAAATTAGACTAAAAGACTGAATTGAAACCTGCTAACGGACTAATTGACTGATTAACTACTAATTAATGTTGGTTAATGGACTTAAACAAAAATTAACACTACTAGTTAAAAACTGCTAATTAAAATCTACTAACCCTAATCAATTAATTCAAAGTAAACTAACTAAAGTCTAAAAAGGATTAATAAAAATCTAATCAAGAATTAATAAGCCTAATAAACCTAACCAACTTAATCTAGATTAACAAAAACCTAGTAAAATCTAAAAGTATTAAATTTAGAATAAACCTAATATATTCTAACAATGAATATTCTAAAAAAAGAAAGTTGCTATTAAATTCTAAAATACTATTAAATCTATTTAAAAGAATTAAAATTCTAGAAAAACAATTAAAATTCATTTAAAATTCTAGAAAATAAAGGGGAAAATCTAAAAAATGCAAGGAAGCCGATTAAATCGATTAGAAAACAAATACGCGAGCATAGCGAAATAAACGGTAAAAAAATCGGACACCGAAATGTCCTCAAAATAACAGCGAGAGCTGAAAACACCGGTACGAGCACCAATTCTCAAAATAAATGGTATGAAACTGCCTGAAATGTGATCAGAGGGCTGTAATCCCGATAATGTCATCTGACTGAAAAAAATGCAATGTACGCGGTATGCAAATGCAAAATGAAATGAGTCGAAACATGAGCCAAATTGCGATAAGTAGTTGGTCAAATTTTGGGGTGCAACAACGCCTTTTCGAGCATTGAGTAACAGGACTCACAGTCTGTGAGCTTTTTACTCATGTAATAGATCGCATGTTCTTTTCGCCCAATCTCGTCATGTTGACCGAGAACACAACCCATACTGTTCTCAAGAACCGTCAAGTACATGATCAGTGGCCTCCTGGCTACTGGGGGTATCAAAATCGGAGGTTCCTGCAAGTATTCTTTTATTTTTTCAAACGCCTTCTGACAATTTTCATTCCAGACAATTACCTGATCTTTTTTCAACAGTTTAAACATTGGCTCACACGTAGCAGTTAGGTGAGATATGAACTGGGCAATGTAGTTCAACCTCCCCAAAAAACCACAAACCACTTTCTCTGTTTTCGGCGCTGGCATTTCTTGTATCGCTTTTATTTTAGCAGGATCAACCTCGATTCCCTTTTCGCTAACAATGAACCCCAGTAGCTTACCAGATCTCACCCCGAAGGTGCACTTATTAGGATTCAACCTCAGCCTGAACTTCCTAAGCCTCTCAAATAATTTCAGAAGATTCACCAGACGCTCTTCCTTCGTCTGGGATTTGGCAATCATATCATCAACATAGACCTCAATCTCTTTATGCATCATGTCATGAAAGAGTGTCGTCATAGCACACTGATATGTTGCCTCAGCGTTCTTCAAACCAAAGGGCATCACTTTGTAGCAGAACGTTCCCCACGGGGTAATAAAAGTTATTTTCTCCATATCCTCCGGCCCCATTTTAATCTGATTATAGCCCGAAAAGCCGTCCATGAAGGAAAACACAGAGAATTGAGCAGTGTTGTCGACCAACACGTCAATATGAGGAAGCGGGAAGTCATCCTTAGGGCTTGCCTTGTTCAGATCCCGATAGTCAACGCACATGCGCACCCTTACCATCTTTCTTCGGTACAGGTACTATATTGGCGACCCAAGGAGGGTAAGTTGTAACAGCCAGGAAACCAGTATCCCATTGTTTTTGTACTTCCTCTTTAATCTTTTACGGCCATATCTGGTTTCGTTCCTCTGAGCTTCAGCTTGACCGGCGGACAGTCTTCACGCAATGGCAAGCGGTGGACCACAATATCAATGTCTAACCCAGGCATATCTTCATAAGACCAAGCAAAGATGTCACTATACTCTCGAAGCATCTCGACAAGTCTCAGCTTGATATCACTTTGCAGCGCAGCCCCTATCCGGACATTCCTGACAATCTCTTCTGAACCCAAATTAATGACCTCGATATCCTCCTGATGAGGAAGAATGATTCTCTCTTCTTGTTTCAACAGACGAGTCAGCTCTTCTGATAAGTCGTCGTCCTCAACAATCTCTTCTTCGGCTTGCAATATCGGGTGCTCAAAGTCGAAGCGAGTCATAGGAAGATCTTGATCGGTGTCATCTGAAATATGGATCATCCTGCAAGAGAAAGGGTTAAATGCTTCAAATGGTACACAAACGAAGCACACTACCACATTGCCATTTTATTGTAAAAATAAAAACAAAAAAAACAGGGATCACAACATTTGTATGAGGAAAACACCTTTATTTAATGATTAAAACAAATCATACACATAAGCAAGTAGGCCCTGAAATAAAATCGCTATGCCCGCGGGTAGGACATAGGATTGTACAATAATCGAAAAACAATGCATTACTGTTTCGGCGTCACTTGGACAAAGTCCTGGATAGACCAGTTGCATAGGCTCTGTCCTGGCTCGCTGGGCTGGATCCACGAATCCATGTCGCATTCGCTATCGCCCTTCTTCACTGTCAGACACATCATTAATCTGCTCAAAACTGACTCCTCCCGGAGTGAACACAATTAGCCCTTTGAACTTTGGATTGCTCTGTGATGCAGATGACGACGATGGGCAGTACCCTAAGCCGGACTTGTCCTGCTTGACAGGAATCTCCAGAACTTGACCCCAACCTTTGGTCTCCCCGGCCTGAACTACCGCTTGGGCTTCTTTGTACAAACGACATAGCTACCTCTGGCCCCTTGCTGATGACAGGAGATTTGTTTGTGATCTGCACTCCTTCAAAGGCTTGGCACAAAGTCTCATGGATCTCTCCATCCACTTCGACATATTTAAACGATGACAAGTGACTGACTAGAATGTCTTCCTCCCCACATATGGTAACAATGCTACCACCGACCGCATACTTAAGCTTTTGGTGCAACGTCGATGTTACAGCCCCTGCAGCATGGATCCACGGTCGTCCAAGCAAACAGCTATAAGCTGGTTGTATGTCCATGATATAGAACACGGTATCAAACACTTATGGACCGACCTGGATCGGCAAAGTCAACTCTCCGAATACAAACCTTCTCGTTCCGTCAAATGCCCTCACCACCAAGTCACTTGGCGTGCAGATTACACCTCGGGTATCTAGCTTCAGCAATGCTTTCTTGGGCAAGACGTTTAGGGATGAGTCAGTGTCAACAAGGACATGAGACATAACAGTTCCCTTACACTCAACTGAGATATGCAACGCACTGTTATGGTTGCGGCCCCTGGGGGTTAGATCAAAATCGGTAAAGCCAAGGCCATGCCCTGCATTTACGTGTGCAATCACTCCTTCGAGCTAATTCATGGATATCTCATGGGGTATATAGGCAGCGTCCAGAGCTTTCAACAACGCGTTCCGGTGAGCCTCGGAACAAAGCAGCAATGACAAGATTGATATTTTGGAAGGCGTCTGCTGCAGATGATCGACAATTTTGTAATCGCTCTTCCGAATTAATCTCATGAATTCTTCTACATCTTTGGTCAAAGCCTCTTTTTCCTTCTCCTGCGACGGTCCTTCTCCATCGAATTTACCTTTACCTCTGGCAGCTCTCTCAGCTTCTACTTCTGGCGACGTAAAGATTCTGCCACTGCGGGTTACGCCCCCTGCCCCCACAAGATTATCAACGGACCCTACAGGCAGGTTTGGCAGGTTAATCTTCTCCCCATTGCAATAAACGTCCACCCCATAATTCTAGGGAATGGCTTTAGTACTTTCATACGGAATAGGCCCTGCTTTGGTTATTGTGATAGTCGGCCTTTTGGGAGGTGCCGATATCGTGACAGTTTTGAACGGTATCGTAATCGTTGCAACTTCACCCTGCTTCTCAGCTATTGCCTCAACAGGCTTCTCTTCAGCAGTGCGATCAAATTGCAGTGTACCTTCGTCGACAAGCCTTTGAATACCTCTTCTCAAGTTATTACAACCCTCAAGCTGGGCCAAGCAATCAATACAATCAGCATCACAACCAGGGAACACCCTCCCTTTCAGTAATCTGCTCTTGACATAACCCAAAGGCGTTTTTAATTCGTCCACATTCATAACCAGATTCAGACTAGCATCTTCCAATACAGCACCCACCTTTGCAGTTCCATGAGGCGGCATCGGATTCTTCTCAATATTGGGCGCTTCGTTACCAAAGTTTATAGCCTTGCTATCTATCAAAACTTGCACCTTGTGTTTGAATGTTTGGCAATTCTCGATGGTATGACCGGGTGCCCCGGAGTGGAAATCGCAATATGCATTAGCGTCATACCCGTAAGGAGGCGTGCCCTTCGGCGGAGCTAGCGTCCTTTTCTCAACCAGCTGCAACTGTAACAAAGTTGGAAGAAGCTGAGCATACGGTAGCGGAGGTGCATCAAAGACTCTTTTCACAGCCCTATCCCGACCTTGATATCTCTGTGGAGCAGCGTTCTGTCGTCCCTGTTGCTGTTGTGGCTGTTGTTGTTGCTGTTGAGGTACAGGAATTGTTACACTGGCGACCTGCTGCCTGTGCCAATTCCGACTTCTATCCCTTCTCCGATCACTACATACTGAATTGGTGTCTCCCTGTCTCTTGTTCCCAAAAGCCTTTTTACCACCTCCAGCTGAGGTTGACTCACCCGCTTGAATCTTACCAATCTTAACACCATTCTCGATACGTTCCCCCAAGAGTATCAACTCGGAAAAGTTAGCCGTTGTACAATTGATAAGCCTGTCATAGTACAACCCAGAGAAAGTGCCCACAAACATATCCACCAACTCACGCTCAACCATGGGCGGGTGCAACCCTGGCAGCCAACTCACGCCAACTCCCTGTCTCTTGTTCCCAAAAGCCTTTTTTACCACCTCCAGCTGAGGTTGACTCACCCGCTTGAATCTTACCAATCTTAACACCATTCTCGATACGTTCCCCCCAAGAGTATCAACTCGGGAAAAGTTAGCCGTTGTACAATTGATAAGCCTGTCATAGTACAACCCAGAGAAAGTGCCCACAAACATATCCACCAACTCACGCTCAACCATGGGACAGGTGCACCCTGGCAGCCAACTCACGCCACCTCTGGGCGTATTCTTTGAAACTCTCGTTATTCTTCTGAGAGAGATTTTGGAGTTGGACCCTGTTCGGAGAAAGGTCGCTGTTGTATTGGTAATGCTTGACAAAAGCCTTTGCTAATTCCTTCCAGCTACCGATTTGAGTAGGCTCTAACTCCATGTACCATTCCAATGACTGTCCCGACAAGCTGTCCTGGAAAAAATGCATCAGCATCTTTTTGTCATCAGAGTAAGCGGACATTCTCCGGTAGTAAGATCGCACGTGAACTCTCGGGCAAGTATCCCCCTTATACTTGTCAAACATGGGAGCTTTGAATTTGATTGGTACCCTCAAGCCAGGGACCAATCCCATGTTAGCCACGTCCAGCCCCGTGGAGTTCTGATTAGCAAGATTCCTCATCTGTTCTTCCAACAACCTGAACATTCTATCATTGTCAGCGGGCATCTCAAGATCCCTGCCTGGAGGAGGGAAAGCATCTTCCTGGTGATCTTCGCCCCAGTGAGAATCCTCATTACCATACTCAGCATAAGCAGTATGAGGACCAAAACCAGCCTGATTAATCCTAGGACCGTATCCCATATTACCAAAACCTTGATTTCCAGCGCCTGGCCCAAAACCAGCATTGTGAACGCCCATTCCAACACCATTTTGGCTTGCATTGCTGAAACCTGCGTTACCGAAGCCCTGATTGCCATAACCCTGATTTCTGTAACCCTGATTGCCATAGCCTTGATTACCACCAAAACCAGCATTGTTAATACCAATACCCCATACCAGTATTCCCAGCACCAAGACCAGCATTCCAGTTCCAACATTGAAACCAGCATTCCCCGTCACATCCACATTCTCAGCTTTGTTATCATTCTCAGTCGTATTGAGGACAACCACTGGTACCGTGTCATCTGCTCGAGGAGTCCCGACTCGAGAAGGATGATTAGCAAATCTGCCATGTAGCACACCCTTGCTATCAACCCTAGCAATCAGAGGCTGCACCAGAGTTTGCAGCTGCTCCTGGCCCTTGGCCACAGTCTCCATCACCTGCATGAACTGCGCCATCCTATCGCGCATCTCTTGCATCTGATCCATGCTTTCTTACAGTTTCTTCTGGTAGAATAGCGATGAATTCGCTGGTCGGCAATCCTAGAACCTGCATCAACAGAGAGTTAGGAGAACAGTACAAGGTACCTGCTATGCGAATGATTTATGCAAATGCAAACGTGTGTCTGTGCGTTAGGGACATTTTTCCCCCGATTCGAGTGCCAGAGTGCAAGTGCTGATAACAAGAAGTCCGGATCTAGTCACTGGAATAACCTCTCATATATAGATGGGCCAACAAGGCAGTAGTACATAGTCAATGAATACAATGGGAATCAATAGCATGACCTCAACCAACAGGCCTGGTGATGGTCAGCCTACAACAAGAATCAGAAAAATACAAAGAGCTACAAAGATAATCAAGTGCGACAGCGGGCACGAAACTCCTCTAGCAACTCTCTGGTCTCGGGGTGATCAGGACGAGCGAGTAACCCTTCGACGAGAAACTCTCTCTGCATAATAGTACACTGGAGACCCTCAACTGAATCTTCCCACGCTCCCCTGGCCAAAGCAATCTTCTAACTTGCGCTTCTTAGACTCGAACCTCTGCTTGCGCTCTTTCAAGTTAGCGAGAGCTTTGTTCAGCAGGTCTTCAGCGACATATCTGCGAGCGGTTTCCTCATCAAACCTCTTCTCACTAGCCTTCACCTGAGCCTTCAGTTTGGAGATCTGCTGTTTCAGTTTATCCTCCCTTTCTTTGTTGTTGGCTATGGTGGCATTCCATTGCTGATTAAACTTGGATATTCTTCGGTATGCTTCATCCAAGTGCTGCTTCTTAGTAGCCAATACATCATTAACAGATTTGAAGTCCAGACCCAAGCACTCACGATCAACTATCTGCTTAGTCAAGTCGGTGCCTAATCTGTTCACCAACTCGGTCTGCCTCTTGAAGGAGTGGACGACTTGACTTCTCTCGCTTCTAATTTGTGCCAACTCTTTCTTTAACTCTTTGTTTGCCTTCTTTAGCTCTTCTCTCTCAGCTAACACCTGATTATACTGCTGAATAGGCACGGTAGTAGGCTTTTCCACCACTGGAGGGCATTCCTGCTTAGCAGGTGGAAAAGGCATCCCTATAATCTCTGCTCTGGCTCTGATCCAAGTCACATACGGAGCGTAGGCTTGGCTATTACTTTTGCCCAATAATGACTTCCCTCGTCTACTGATATCATTCCAGGCATGCTGAAGCTTAGATAACATATCCCCCTCTAGAAGACCGGTGAGGTACAGAGATTCCTGCACCTCTTCATCCTTCGGCGGAGCTCTCAAAGCATAAGCAAACTTTCAGACAAGTAGATATGGATTATAGTTGATACAACCCTTTCTTCCAATCAAAGGCACATTCGGAAACCCCCCTGCAACTGAATATAAATTCGAAACCCAACATATCTCTATCAAACCAAACAACACTCTCTATGGATAAACCCATCAATCGCTCAGACCACTCAGTTGTGGCTGCGGATGAAGCAAAGAGACCCTTCTTGGGTAGGTGACTATCAAACCATCTGTAGAGTAAGGGCACACAACATGATACATTCTTACCCCTTCTATTCTCGTTCTTGTAGTGGACAGAATGATACACATCACCAATCAAGGTAGGAACTGGATTCCCTGATGCAAAGATATGAAAGGCGTCCAAGTCTACAAAATCAGGCATGTTAGGAAACAAAATGATACCATATATGCATAGAGCAAGAATGGCGTTGAATACAATCCAACAACCGTCTTTGGCACACTGTTGGGCTTTCCCAACTAAGAGCTGCAAAGAGAAACCAGGAACCCCCGTTCCAACTAGACAATATCAACTCAGAGGATCATAGATGAAGAGAAAGAGCAAGATTAGCCAGATTAGGCTCAGCATCCATATGAACAAATGGCATCTGACTCCTGATGGCACACCCAATAAATCAGCATACTCCTCTAATGTAGGTGCAAGAATGAAGTCTGGGAAAGTGAAACATCTCAAAGGAGGATCATAGAACTGCAGCAAGGCATACAACCTATTCAACTCATACACAGAAGGTTTACGGACCAAACTGAGTAGCTTCCCATAGGACTTTCTGAATTCACCTTTTCACAGTATCATCTGCCAAAGCAATCAAACTGAACAACTGAGCAACATCTGGAGTGGGGAGCTTGTAGGCTACAGTCTTCCTCAGAGAACCCATAATAGCACAACAGAAGGCAAGAAAACCTGAATCGGGGGATAAGGTACCTGCAACACAGACACACGTTAATGATATGCAAATGAGTATGCGAAATGCAAAATGCAAACATGCAACGAGGGATCAAGATGGCTGCTGAGAAGACCAAAGCTCTAATCCAACACAATTACGACACTGCTCTGATAGCACAACCCTGAAGAGGACCAATAAATACACACTATCAAGAACAACCACAACTCTGATGATCAGAACCCTCTGAACCCAACAACACTGATTCACTGTCAAGAAAACCAGGTAGTCTGAAGGTTAAGGTTTCCTGCAATAACCTGACCCCGCTCACAGGGTATGGACCTAATCACAGACAAGGTATGGCATCCTATGCATTTCTCAGCGTTACAGACTTTCAAGAGCGATGATACGATACCCAAAAGGTGTGGCATCATCATCCCTTGAAGTGGCCTCACTCTGCTGACTCACAAATGATCGGTCCCCAGAGTCGACAATCCTCCAAACCAACAACCCCTCAAGCCCAAAGGGCCGGAAAAGAAGTCAACCGGGAGAACCTCGTCTGAGTGTGGATTTCATGAGACACTATTTCCTGCAAAGCAAGCACGTGCCCACTAATTTTCACAACTAATGCTAAGTACACTCAAGCCTGGGTCTGGCTTCTCACTCATCAGAACCCCTTCCCACAACAGCACAATAATAATATTATACTGAAAATAAAATGCGGAAAGTAAATGCGATAAATAAAACCCAACAGGTAAACACACAAGCGCTAGGACTGACTCGCATAGGGAACCAGAGTCCCCAGCAGAGTCGCCACCTGTCGCTACTGCAAAAAACGAGGCCGGCAAGACAGAAGAGTCGCCACCTTTTCGTTATTTATCCCTCAGAACGGGAAAGGAAACGATCGGACAAAACCTGACGAAAAAAGGTATAAGACAAGGTCATCACAACCATTGTCTGGATTCGGGAGTCGGTTACGCAAGGGGAAGGTATTAGCACCCCTCACGTCCATCGTACTCGATGGGATCCATGATTGTTGTGTTTATCTGACGGTTAATTACATCTATCTACACTAGAGGTCTGGTTTGAAAAGAAAAGAAAATGACTCGGCAAAGCGTCGCACTTTATGCCTACGTATTCCCGTCTGGAACGAGAAATCAGAGTCAACGTAGTTCGCCTAACTACGGGGGAAGGTTGCTCGCCGAGATATCGCATCTCGTGCCTACGTACTTTCACACGGCGCAAAAGATCAGAGCAAACGTAGTTTGGGACACGACAGACACAGGTTTGTCTTTTTTATCCGAGTAAGGTTAACAGACGGTTCCAGCAGTTGGTGTATGCAGCTCTACCATTAGAGACTTAGGCGTTACCGTTTGCGGTAGAACCGAGAGTTAACAGAACTCTCCTTCTGAAAAAGGTTTCCAAGGAATTAAAGGTCCAAGAGGATAAAAAGAGTTTGATCTTTGTTTTCTGTTTTTTAGAGAAGTGTCTTTTATGGATGTTTGCAACTGATGTCGCGCTAGAGACTAGGACCTGAGAGTGAATGTGTCGCATGTCACCCAAAGGGTACCATACTAAACAGCCAGACTGTTGAAAAGAAATTCTCCAACAATCCTTTCTCAGATAGCTTAAGGCTCGTAACGTACGACGTCAATTAACCTTTATTACTGTATTTTGATTTTGTTTGAAGATGAGAAGAGAAACGACGCACTAAAGGGGAACTGATACAATCCTAAAGTTATCATGCAAAATGATCCTATGGTTGAGGTTATAAGGGAAGCTAACTAATGTTATCATGCATGGTTAGAACCCTAATAATGTCTGTCATAACTTCTCTTGAATAAGAGAAGTCAGAGTTCCTAGGGGAACATGGCAAAGGAGAACAAACAACAAAAGAAATAATTGTAAAGAAATTACTGTAAATAAAATGCATGCAATGCATCACACAAGCATAAGGAGTCGCACTCAACTTCTAAACAAACAAGGCACAAAGGCCACACACCACATAGGCAAGGGAGCTGAGCTCTACCAAATACCAGCAAGCAAAGCCACACAGTAAAAATACAAGCAGAAGGAGTCCCACTCAACTTCTAATGCAGACAAGCAAAGGGAGCTATTCTCAACCTTTAGGATGCTCTTAGGCCTAGATTACTATATGAGGAACCTAGTCTAATGCAACACACAGTCAATCAGTCACACAAGCAAAGCAGAGCAGTCAGAAGAAACAGCAGACAAAACAGCTCAACAGCAAAGCAGATAAACAGCAAACAGACAAACAGCTCAACAGCAAACAACTTCAAGCAATCTCCAAGAGAATTCTTCATATTCATGCTTCAACAAGCTCCAACACAAGGGAAGGGAAATCATATCAAGAATACTAGATTGATGATGGGAAGCAGGAAGGAAACCAAAGGAATCCTACCAGACACTCAACCAGTCATCTGAGAAAGGCATCCTCAAAGGTTATACCTATTGCAAAATGTCACACGTCCTTCCAAAGGAAAGATGAGGCTTTCACATAGGGACATTGAATCATAGGATGAAAATGGAAAGAAATCAAAGCAATCCATGTTTGAAGAAGAAAGAAAACTTCTTCTAAGCTCTTTCCTAACCCTAATTCCTATAAGCTACAAGAAAGCTACCAAAAGGAAAGAAAAAACTCCAAGCCAAGCTCCACAATCACCTCCACAGAAGCTACAACATTCTCACAACAACATCCAAGAAGAATCACAAGCTCATCATGCACTAAAAGCCACCATTGAAGGCAATATAAAGCAAACACCAAGTTAGGAGCACCAATTGAACAACCTAATTTCAAATTCTATCTAAAATAGCAAACTAGATTCTAAAAATATATAAATTTTCCTAAGGGAACATGCAAGTGTTAAGAACCTATAGTCCAAATATCAGAGTCTAACTCAATTTCTAAGGCAACTAATAAAATCCTAAATCCTAAAGTGTCAAAGGGAAACCATGAAAGGGAATGCTCTAAAACCCTAATCCAAAATAGAATTTATGATTATCTAAAAATTAAGAGAAAATTCCTGAAGGAACATACATCTCTAATCTACAATCTAGCAAAAAATTAGGTCAAGATTCCATACCAATTGCAAGAACAAAAATCAGCAAACAGATGTGTCAAATATGCAAAAATAAAGAAATATAAAAAATGAGAAAAATCAAATTAAATTGCAAAAACATCAAAAATTAAATCTAACAGCATAGAAAAATCACAAATTAAAAGAGGATCATGAGCATATTTTTATTTTATTTTTCTAACAAATAATGAAATTAAAATGAATTAAAGTAGAAAAATGGAATTAAAATAAAAGAAAATGAATTAAGAAAATCAAATAAGCCAGAAAATATCACACGCGTTGGATGGATTGACTCAGTAAGCTAATCTAAAGGCTCTCAGGCTGTCCAACTCACACGCCACGTAGCTTCCAGGTCAATTAATGAAACGGTGCGCTTCACATTCAAAAGTTCAAATCCTCAGAATAAAACACAGCCACACGATGAGGTGACTTTGTCAAAGTTTCAGCCAGATCCAACGATCATCCTTCATCTTCTCCAATTCAAACTCAAATGGAGGGAAACTGTTCTGGTGGTCCTCAGCCTTCTTCTCCGGCGAGCAAGCATTTACAGGTGATCAAAGCTCATCAAAAATCACATGATTCCACTTAGTTTTCCACACTGATTCCAAATATAACATCCAAATCTCTCAAATCTCAACAGAAAATGAAACACGAATCAGATCCTAAAATTCACTTCAATCTGAACTCTCACCAAAACTCAAACTATTGGTATGGATGTAATCCTCATCTATCACTGATCATCACATGCTATTCCAATTGTATCACAACCTCAAAATCAAGGAGAAACGATCCTCAACAGAAATTATGTCATCACCTAATTTGTCTCTAATCAACCAAATTCTGATCCAGATTTCATCTATGATTCAAACCAAAGCCTATCCACATACTAATCATGCTTAGATCAAGCTATAACCAGTGCAAATTTGAAAAACTACATACCTGACTTTGAGCTTCAAATTGAGGTATCTAGAACACGAATCTGGCTTCAAAACACTGCAGATTTCTTCAATGCTTGATGAGGAACGTGTTTGGAACTTCAATTTGCTTGGATCTGGCTTGAAATGGAAATCACGATTTCACTTGGAGCTCTTGAAACTCAACTTGCTATCTCTACTTCCAGCATGAATTGGTCACCAAAAATGGAGCAAAATCTCTCACAGAGCTTAAATACAACTAGTTTGTGGGCATTTCAGGTCCAATTGAGGCCCAAAACAGAAAATCCATTCTTCAAATTTCCTTCACAAAACCAACCATGGAGAACCCGTGTTTCAGCTCCAATATTCCCTTGGAAGCTTTCAATCAACTCCTTGTAGTCTGGTGAGAGAGTCTAGAGTGATTTGAGTGCTTGAATTCATCACATAACCAAATTATGAAGTGTTACTTATTTGTGAAGTAACAAACCATATCACCATGAAATTGACCTCAAATGGAAATTATAAAATTGCCAATGTGTTTAGAATTGTTTTTCTGATCAAAATGAGTATTCATATGGTCCACTTTGAGCACAAATGAATTAATCATGAATTTTCCATTAAATGCCTTTAATTTCTTCCTTTTGCAAAATTTCTCAAACCAAGTCTCACCTAAATCCAAATCAATTCATCATGAGTATATGGTTGACCTAAAAACATCATTTTGAGCAAGTTTTGTGTTGAACAAAATTTCATTTGAAGCTTGCAAGATGGTGAAAATGACCTATAATGCCAAATGACCTATAATCTTACTTTCCCCAAAATACCCCTAACTTATAAACCTCATAACTTGAGTTCTACAAATCAGATGGAAGACTTCTTGTACAATTTGGAAATCTAAGATCAATACCTACAACTTTCATGTTGGCCAAAAGTTCGAGAGAAACACCCTTCTAGGTTAAATATTCCTTAGAAGTTGGTTGACTTTCACAGACAAATTTCACATTCCTCAGATGACATGTAACTTGTCTGGGTCATAACTTGAGTTCTATAAATCCAATGGAGGACTTCTAGTACTGAAATTAAAGCTAAGAGCATGATCTACAAGTTTCATGTTGGTCAAAAGTGGAGATGAAACTTGCATCTTGAGATAAGTGGTCTTAAAGTTAGGCACTAAATAGGGGATTTTACCCTGAGAACCCTAATTTAGCAACTCCTCACACCTTGAACTTTTCCTGGATTGATCTTGGAATATCATCTCATGTGTCTCACCACAACTATCCATGATTGCAAAGACTCAAAAATGAGCTTTGATCCTCTTCAATTGATCAGTTGACTTTGGATTACTCAGATGAAAACGCAACACCCTCAATTGTGACTCTTTACACTTGGCACAATGAACTGATTGAGCTCCACCATGACCCTCAAGGCACTCTATGAGCTCTATCCACACCCTCTCTCCTTGGTCAAGACCTCACAACCCACTGGTGATCTTCAATTGGTCCTCAGATTAGGAGATTAACCCCATACAAACAACTGAACTTCTCAAGAACCCAACCCTCTTCTTGATGACTATGGTGACTTCTCAAGCTTGCACAAGACCTCTAGATAGGCTCCTCTGGATATAAACCACACTTGATCCCCTGTTAAATGAACAATGTTATGCTATGCAAATGCTAGATCAATGATATGCCAATGCAATAAAACATAAACCAAGTAAGAGAAGGTTAGGCAAATTTTAGGGTGCAACAGAAATTTATATGGTTTTTTATCTTAAAATCCAACCACAATCTAAAGGATTTTGATCAACTCAACAAAAAAAATCAAATGGTTTTCGAAGGAATTAACCAAACATATTTACCCGCACAAATGATTAACTCAACAATTTGCAAATGAAATGTAAAAGAGATAGAGAGAGAGTACATAAGGATTTGTTTAGGCAGCTCCCCAATCGGCCTTGCTATGGTTACGTCTACCCTCAATTCGAATTCAAATTGATATAATGAAATTAACCTTACTTTACAAAGTTCATATACAAGAGAATGTATCAAGCCAACCCTACAAACCCTGAGCTTGATGTTGATTCTGAGACTTTCTCTTCCCTTGATAAAACTTGATCAAGTCACCCAACAATTCCAATTTGATTCAACGTCTCACGCTACTCCTTTGCAAGAACCACAACTTTTCAAATCCTTTACTCGACTGAATCCAAATTTCATAATTGTTGTAATCCAAGATTTACCAAGATGATTCATCGTCTCACGCTACTTCTTTGCAAGAACCACAACCTTTCAAAGCCTTCACTCAATCGAATCCAAACTTGAGTAATCTTGTCCAAAACCTTCAAATCTACACTTTGATCTTGAAGGAAAATCCCAACTTGATTTTCTTATTTGAAACCCCCTTAAGATCTCAACTCAATTTACAATACCACAAGTTAAATTGGACCTTACCAACTTGATTCTATATGGCACCCAAGCAATGAATGATTATGTGTACTTTGTTTGTGTGTGTGCATAAAACCAAGGTTGGAGATGATGACGACTCTTAGTATGTTCCAGATTTCGTTTATGATTTTACCAAAATAATTGAAACGAAATTATGCATGTATCAATTATTTATATGCATTCATGTTTGAAAGGAAAAGGAATGCAAAGAATTGAAAAAGTTGAGATTTTTTTGGAAAAATCCATTACACAAGCCGACCTATGAAAGCCATGTACCGGCCTGTTCGAAGGCCATGTGTCGACTTGTACAAGTCATTCATCGACATGTAAAGGTCATGTACCAACCTTTAGTGGTGACTCATCTAATAGAGCCTACAGACTTTAATAATGCAGCACACTAGCCGACCTATGGAGTGAATGTGTCGACACGTAAAGATAATTTTTCTTCTATGTGTCGACCTATAGTATGATTTTTCACAAAAATTGTTTTTGATGCATTTTTTATGCATGAAACCTTTTCCAACATGTTTCCAAATACTTTTATTCTTCCTAATTGCTAATATGAACATTAAGAATCAAAGGATACAATCCAATATACATTAACACTAAATTATTCTAGTTTTGACATCATCCAAAATACATCTAATGGAAGGTTGCACTCACAG